>SNQJ01S0088058.1:0-13191 GCA_010110895.2 Picea sitchensis | reverse complement strand
ACACCCTTCGTAGTAATCAAAACGAAAAAACGAAAGAAAAGAAACAATCAAAGAAAAAGACAAACTTCACACCCAAAAACAAGAGCTGAAGAACAATGATTCTGACTGAAATCAAGATAAAGAGGCCTGTAGGCTTTTGATGACCTTCACCAGGGTTTTACTCAACTGAAGAGAAAAGAGAAGCAATGCATAGATTTCAAGCTTTACTCAACAGGAAAACTCAACGAAACTGGGTGAAAAAAGGGTACAAGATCCAATCAAAAAGTGTTTGTTCTTCAACAAGACTGATGTCAAGGCTAAACGGGAAGAAAAAATTGACTCACTAGATCACTCAGCAAAAGAGCCAAAGAGGCAAACCCTGAAACATGCAATTGTGGAGGTTTTTTGGGCCAAAAGGAGGTTGGCGCTCTGTTGCCAAGGGAAAAGAGCGTTATAGCGCTCTTTGTAAGGCTACTAGAAGCGTTGGCGCTCTGATAACACTAGGTCAAGGGCGCCAGGGTCTAAAAGTCCCAGAAATGTCAAAAATTTTCAAAAATCGAGATCTGAGTTTGACAAATATGCTGAATGTGACAAGGTAAGGAGCCAATCAGCTCATGAAACTAATCAAAGAGGGGTGAACCAGGTTTGAAACAATCAAGGGACAGAACAAGGTCAAATGAGGAGAAAAATCCAAACAAGGGGTTTCAATTCGAGGCTATCTCCCCAGTGGAGTCGCCAATTTCTGTTGTAGGAAAATCTCCCTGCGGACAGGTAGATCACCTCTAAGGCTTGACCTTAACCCTAGACAGAAAAATGCTTAACGTGGACACTGAATTCCTTTCAAATCTGTCTAAACTAATGCATGAGAAGGAAGGATAATAGAAGTACCTTTTAATTGACGTTTGTCCCTGCACGCTCCGAGTTGCGCTCCAATCCTTTTGCTCCTCGCTGAGGTCTGTGGACAAAACAAGATACGACAACTTCCTACTCTACTGACACTAGCTCAAAAACAGATCTATCAATAAATGACAAGTTCATGTAACATTAGACACAAACTAGAAAGAAACAGGCCAAGCTTGTCATATTAATAAGAATAACGACAACAGTACTTACAATCGTAGATGCGAATGCGACAGCTTCTTCAAGTCCTCTTTGTCTAACCCTTGCCTGAAAGATCCACAACCTGGATAACAGCAGCTTCACTTATTACTCTTCTTTGGCTGACTGTAAGTTTCCTCCAAGATCATAAGTTTCATATGTTCAGTTCTTCCTCCTCCACTTATGAGATCATAAGTTTGGTGTAATTCTCCATTTTCCATCCCCATAGAGCTTGCTTATATAGGTTGGGAGGAGCTTAACCTCTTGAGTTATGTTTAGAACCAGTTGGGAACCTTCTCCTTGGATCAGAGATATTTTGATAAAACCAAGAATTCGAGCACAACTGCCTCCTAATCTCGAATGATTCTCCCCTTATTCTCCTCACCGGGCTAACAATTTACCCAGAATAGGGAGTGCTCCCTTAGAAGGGGCATCAGAGCGCTAGAACGCTCTCGATAAGGTCAAGGGAAGCGCCAGCGCTTCAAAACTGAGCAGCGCTCCTACAAAGGGGTGAAGAAGCGTTATAACGCTCCTGAGGCATGGTAGAGGAGCGCCAGTGCTCCTAAGGCCATTTTAGGGGAGCGTTCCCCCTCCAAACTCTTGACTAAGAAGCCCTCTTAGGTGTTAAGAGATGTTTGACTACAGTGAACCAATTTTCTTCCTTCAAACCAAGTACATGAGATGCTTTAAGTGTCTCCTTAATGTCGTCATTGTGGTAGCATGATTCAACAACATTTACGACACTTTGTAACCAACTTGCGACACTTGCGACAAGTTGTAAGGGAGTTGCGACACTTGCAACAAGTGAGGAGCATATGCGACACTTATCCAGTTGAGTGATTTTGATGTGTAACACTCTAGCTCCAAAGTTCACCATGCTCTGGTACTCAAGTGATATGGGGAAACAATGGTAGTCGAATGTAGTGTTCCACACCTACTACCTACAGTTGAAGAGGGCTATTGATTCCTTCCCTCATATGACACTAAACACCCTTCACAGGTTCAGGCCCTATGCAAAGTTCCTCGCAGATAGATATTTCATTTATATCACTGTGCGTGGAGACGAGCACAAAGATGAGCTGCAAAGTTACTATAAGCTCACAGAGGAAGACATGGAAGAAATAACTAAGGAATGGCCTGTAGATTTCCTTGTCCTAGTCAACTAGGATGAACTATCTGACCCCGATCTAATCGAAAGTTCGGTGGTTACTCGCAAAGAGTACGATATACCTGGAAGTAGCAGAAGAAAGAAGATGAAAGAGGTATACAAACTGAACAATGCATCCCAAGATACTGATTCAGATTCACCAGGAGGAGGCAATGATGACGAAGTAGACAATGAAGAGCACAATGGAGGAGAAGACAAACAAAAGTTGAACGATATTTTCTTTGGAGGAATTCATAAGGAACTATACGAGTGGTTAGCCAGATTAGCAGATACCTAGTTTGAGATCGGATCTAGACCACCTATGGTTTGGATGTCGGGGCTGATCAAGAAGGTCAAGAGAGTTGATAACGTCATGTCAAGAGCAGTAGATCACTGGTTTGATAGCACTATTGGAGGGTACATCACCAAGTTCGCCATTGACATAGTTGAGTCATATAGCCAAGCAAAGACATATTTCTTTAAGGGACCTAGAGGAAAATTTTTACACTTCTTGAAGTTGAAGATCAAGATGTTGTTGCATGAGAAGAACATCTTGAAAATATAGTAAGTGGTCTGATTGAAAAGATAATGTTCAAGAATTCAGACAGCGACAACGATGCAGAGGTGGGACATATGCACAGTGGAAGGATATTCAGAGAGGTCTCTTTGGCAAACTTGTTTGGACAGAGCCATGAACCACCACAGGATGAAGGGTTCTACAGTGGAGAGGAAGAAGAGTTATTGAACGAGGAACATTCAGAGTCCACCATGGAAAAGGAAGGGAAGACTGAACAAACTCACTGGGAAGAATCATAAACTTTAGGAACTATGCAGACTATTGAAGTAAGTACTATTACTCCTCTTGTTGTTTTAGCAACATTAAGCAATCAGAGTAGTCAGAGTCACCAGAGCACTCAGAGCACTATTACTAGCAGTTCATCACATACTCATTCAAAAAACCTAGGAAGATATATGGCAGATGAGATGAGGCTACCTACCTTTAGAGGAGATGGATCTAAAGATCTCAATCAACAATGGTTTCTATGCGAAGCTGTATGGAGTATTAAACAAATTACTGACGAAACAGTTAAGAGAGCCCAGTTTAGTACCACCTTGAGAGACTGCGCACTGAGATGGTACATGGAATTTTTCCAAGGAGTTGCATAGCCTAAACCACTGAATTTCATTAAAACTGTGTTGATCACTGAATTCAAAAAACCCAAGTCAAAGTCACAATGCATTACAGAACTAAAAGAAATCAAGAAGAGAGTAGTTGAATAAGTGTGGGAGTTTGATCACAGGTTTAAGACCTTAACATGCCATTTGAGTTTTGAGATTCCATATGAACATAATAAATAATGGTTCATTATTTCCCTCTTATCACACATCAGATTCCCTCTGATGCAATAGAAAATCTCTTTGCAGGCTGAGGCATTGGAGATTTTCATGAAACTAGAATCAACCCTTATGGGAGAATCCAACTCAAGTATGAGTCAAATTTTAAGATAAAAGAGAAAATATTTGGTGCATTAGATGCAAATCAGAAGGCCATGACAAGGAACGTTGTCTCTTATTTCATGAATACTTGGCCTCGGGAGCCCCGAGCCCTTTGAAACAGATTACTTTACCCTAGTGCGAGGTATGTAGAAATCGACATCACCCTGGTGAATGCTATTACATGCAAAAATATGTTCAGACACCTACAAACTTTTACTACACATTTTTTAAATCTATGGGGCACAACGAGAAATACTGTAGAGATTATGACCTATTACATGAAAGATCAAGAGACACATATAGGATTCAAGGTGATGTACAACAAGAAGGAACTACTCCGTAGTATAATTCCCCAAGAAGAGGAAACTTCAACCATCGTGGTGGACTCAGAGGAAAAGGATGAGCAGGAGGCATGGGTCGAGGTCGAGGTCAGATCGTTTGTTACAACTACACACAACCAGGACACTTGGAAAGGGACTATCAGAACCCTTGTACCACTTGCATCTACTGCAACTCATTTCAACATGTCATCAAATATTGTCTTGCGATGTTAACCAAACTTTAGGAAAGACGAGGAGGAAACCAGAAAGTACAAATAATACCAATAGAACATCGTGGAGACGATCCCAGAGTCATTGTAATCACTAGAGGAGGCATTTTTACATGAGAGGATAGAACGACACCGGGAAAGACTACAGAATAATCATGAGTTAGAAAATCTACAGAGAAGACACAAGTGTTTGATGTGAGGAAATAAAAAAAAAAAATTGAGGAGGCAAGAAAAGAATTTGGGAGAGATCAAGATTCTTCATCAAAGGCTCAACCAGAAGTAAGATAATGTGGAATGCCTCTGGCATTCGATTAGTCTACTCCACTAGGAGAAGGAAAAGAGGTAAGCAAGCTCATGGAATTCTTATGTACTTGCATCAATTTGATTAAGGATGAAAGAGTTGTACAAGAACTACAAAACTTGATAAAATGGTATGAGATAGGTAGAATAGACCCACTACTGAATAGAGCAGTACACCAAGTATCTAGAACGAGACGAAAAAATAAGGAACTACACCTGAATGCTCAAATTAGAGAGTATGATATAGACTATGTGATCCTCGACTTAGGGTTGGAAGTCAATGTTATGATGAAGCAAACCTAGGCACTGATGGGAAAGCCTAAGTTGATCTATTCCCCTATCAAGCTCATAATGGCTAATCAACAGGTAGTAAGCCCCTTTGGGAGGCTGGAGCATGTCCCTGTGGAAATTGGCGCGGTAAGAACATTTGCAGACTTCTAGGTGATTGAGATAGTTGATGATTGTTGTCCTTATCCTGTACTGTTAGGAACTAATTGGGCTTTCAATAATTCCACTGTGGTTGATTTGAAGAAAATAAGAATGAAATTTGAAGGAGATGGCCTTAGGGTCATTGCACCTTTGGATCCTGATGAAGGTTGTTATCACTGAAATTTCATCTGCAAATGGTTACAAGAATCCAGCATCGTCAAACAATTATGAGGTCACCCATGGACCAAAATTACCACAAAAACATTTCCAAAAGGTCCAAAACTATACAACCCGTGAAACATTTAAAGTGCACTATGACTACATCGGGTGTGCGCACACATGCGCTATCCAGAAATGCAGGAGACGTGCACATGCGCACTGTGGTCGATAAAAGCCACACACATCTAAGAACGATGCATTTATGAGAATGGTAGGCCTCCCACCAACTTCTGGTTCAGCTTCCAAGTTGATTTGACACCCAAATCTTGACTGAATCTGACTGGGTGGCTGGTCAAAGACCTAAAAATTCCCTAATTAGCCTCTTTTCACACCACAAGATGGTTGCACAATATCTCAAAGAGGTTCTATAAAACAAGGCCATGGGTGCACTTCATTTTCAAGGAATTTCATTAGCAAAGTTATGTTGCCATTATTCTCTTGAGGAATCCTCTATTCTCATCAAGAGTATACTAGCACCATTACATTGGGCAATCCATCTCACCTCTTGAGTGGATTTACTTGAGATTCTTTCACCATTTTCATTCAAAGTTGTAATAAGAGCTTATTTGTGGGGGTCCAAAAGCCCTCCCTTGGAGGAAGAAGGGACTCATAGTCCTCTTTCTTCTTGGTGTTTTCTTTCACTAATATAATCCTTGCCATTGGTGACATGAGTCTTATTGTTTCTTTGTTCTTATGTCCTTATACTCAATAGTTTAGTTGTTATTTTATTTCTTAGTTTAATTCTTAGCCTAGTCTTTTATATTTCTTTCTCTAACCCTTTCCTTATTGGTGTCTTGCTTAGCTAACCCAATTATGATTGTAAGCAATTTTGTTTTGCTCATTCAAGTGGCAAAAGAGGTGAAACATATTGGCGACTCCACTGGGTAAAGGTATCGATTTCCTACCCCATTTGGGTTTTTATAGCTCTTCTTTTGGTTTATTTAACCTGCAGGTGCATTAACCGGCCCAAGCCGACCTGCAAAACATCCAATTCCAAGTTGAATTGAGAGAATTCCATCCAGAATTTTCTTCATGGTCATGTGTCTATTGAGTGCCGGTTTATTGGCCCACAGATTCGCATCGTGCACATATGCACTTAAACCTTTGTGTTGTTCTACGCACCTACACCCAAAACTTCATTTATGCCTATGCACAGGCGCTCAGTGTGCCTCTGTCTACACTGAGACCCACAAAAAAATTCACATTGTAAGGTTTTTGTGATTTAGGGAAGGCCCCTAGCCTCCTTAAAAGTGATTTCAAGTATATTTTAATTTTCACCACACTTAGTTCCCTCTTCATATAAAGGGATTAGTCAAAACACATAGTCACTTAGGGGGTTTAAAATCATTATTTCCTCTTTTTCTTTCATTTTGCCACATGGATGGCTTGCTTTGGCTAAAATTATAAGTTGGAATCATTTGTAAACACATCTAACTTGCATTGGGACTAGAAGTTGGATAACAATCGCTTAGTATGCTCTTCTCTCGCTCCTCCAAGCGACCTTGAGAATCAGAAAAAGATTATAGGACAATTTCATCTCCCTTAAAAAGACTAAAACCTTTAGGAGAGGACAACAGCCCCCTCTGTGACTCCTCTTAGTTTATTTTTCAAACACATCTTAAGATTGTAATGGGCCCATACATGCCCACATGCCACAAAAATAGGATAGTGTTGAAATTTACTTTCTTAGATCAAATCACTAGGGAAGTTTAAAGGTTTTGTAACGGTCCCATACATGCCCACATGATCACAATCTAGGATAGTTTCAAATATTTTCTTAGATTAAATCACAATAGGGAGTTAAATGAATAACAAAGGACCAAGATGTCCACATGATAGCTTCCTAGGGACTTTTGAATTATCAAGGTTGTACCAAAGGAATTTAGTTAATTAGGTAATCAACACTTGTAAGGACGAAGCAAATTCCACATGCAGTAAGGTGACACCTAATTTATTAAAACATTGGCACACTTTCACTCATTCACACACAAAAGTCACTTATCACTCACATAGTTTTCCTCTCGAAACGTGGAGGTCAAAGTAAGTTTACTCCAAAGGGATTCTGAAATACCCCACCCTTTTCTTGACGAAACTATCCACTCCCATTTAATTTCAACGAGGTTGGTTCACACCCCCAATCTCTCAAACAACCAGATCTAAAATCTTTCTAAAAACTCACTGAGTTTTCCTCCACAGGAGGTGCCAAAAGAATTTTTTTAGTCTAGGTAGGATTTCGGGGATAGGCATCCAAATAACTCCCCGTTATCTGGTTCTCACATTGTTCAAAACAATAGAGGTTGTCAAATAGGGAACTTTAAATCCTCCAAGTCAAGTGTTCCTAACACCATAAGGCAGGGAGATACCCGTGAAGGGTTGAAGGCAGAGGTCTGGTTGTTCTATGCATCCCCCCTTGAGGCACCCACCTCTTGGACGGGATCCATCTCGTGACCCATTTCTTAGGTCGAAAATCTAAATGCCACACTTTGACCGAGGTACCTAGAGACCAAATTTTAGGACATCTACCCAGGTGGCAATTGTGGGCTGCAATTTCACCTTTATCATATTTTGTGTGGCTATTGGGAAATATTGCCAGCTCTTTCAAAATATGCCCCCTTTACCCCTCATTATAATTGATTATTTCATCCTTCACTAGTTTCTCTTCCGGTGGCTTCAAACCCCACTGTTGAGTACTATTGGAAGGTCCAGTGTTATTTGAGAGGAAGGACGTTACATATTTTAGGACACGAGAATTTGTTTTCTTTGTTCCCCCACGTGAACAAAATTTAGTTACCCACATAAATGTTTCTTTATCATAGAACTTTATGTATGATGCACATCTAATTACATTTTGATTTAGATATATATTGTGTAAAGTTCAAAAATTACAGCAAAAGGCTCTTGTTCATTTATTTACTCTCACCACCATTTGCACACATTCACTCAGATAGTCAGACATCATAGGGGACCCACGGAATCCCCGTCGTTCCAGACGCTTGCTAAACCTCCCTCCTATTTTAGGGAGAGTTCCTAGTCTTTCCAACTCATCGACACTACCTTCTCACACTCCAATGAGTGCCACTGTCTTAGGATCAACTTTGCTTGGTTCCACCTTACTTGGGTCCAATTCCCAAGGTCCACCATCCACTCGCTCTCCTCTACACAAAAGCGGGGGACCAACTTCCTCCCAAGGGGGAAGTACCAACCCACCTATCCCCCCTCAAGGGTCAGGTTTACAGAACACTCACACCATGGTTGGAACTAATCCTCCACCAACACTCATGATGCCATATTTGGTCTCTCTCAACATACCGTATCTAAGAAAACTCACAAATGATCCTATATTGCATGACCCCACATGGCCTACAATGCCCACCAAACTACCTTCAGACATCCCTAAGTTTGAAGGAAAGGTAGGAGACGATCCCGCCAACCATGTCATGACTTTTCACTTATTGTGTTCTTCCAACAACATTATGGATGATTCCATTCGATTACGATTATTTCAATGCACACTGACTGGCCCATCAGCCAAATGGTATGTAGACGAAAAATTGGGGTCCCATGCAACTTTTGAGTCCTTGGCCAAAGCATTTTTGACCTTCTTCCAATTACCAATTTGCCATGACAATGGACTTGAACTACTCTCTAATTTTAAACAAAACTTAGCCACACATATCGCTGATCACATTCACGAGTGGCGTCAACGATGTAGTTTGTGCAAAGATGAAACCACCAAACAACAATGTCTTGATTGGTTTCTCAGATCACTTGTCTCTCTCATCAGTAAGGATGTGGCTTCCACTTTCCCTCAATCCAAAGAAGAAGCCATCGGCAAGGCTAAACAATATGACCTCATCTATTCACAATCAGGGTACTTATACACAGTACTTCCTAACCTCCCAAAACCTGTGCCATTTGGCCAGGACAAACCCGGGATGTCTCACTCAGCAGATGGATTCATTAGTAACACCACGCACCACGCACCACAACCCCCACCACCACCAATGTATGGTACACTTCAATATCCATCGACATATGGAGGAACCCCTTATTATCCTCCACCTCCTTATCAACAACCATACCCTATTGTCATTCCTCCACCCATCAGTGGACCACCACCGACACCCACAATACACCCCCCAATCCCAACAAGTTTTGGGACCCCATCTATCTCATCTTACACTCTAAGTACTAGCGAAAGTGCCATGCCTTCCTATGTACCTTACGGATCCCTACCCCCACAAAATCCATAATTTCCATTCCCAGGTCCTCCACAGCCCATGGCTCCCCCACACCCTCACACTGGGGTGAATTTTGTTCAACCCTCTCCCCTTCAACAATATCAAACTTTTGAACAACTAAACATGACAAATCCAACCCATCCGTCGAATAATGACAAAAATAAAGGAAAAAACAGGAACAATAACAACCCAGGTCAAGGCAGGAATCACCCCCAACAAAACCAACCTACTGGGGGCAACCAGAATCAAGGGAATCAGAACCCCCAGGGGGGTAATAACAATAGGCATCAAGGTATAAATAACAATACTATTAGAACCACCTTCCCTTGTTCCCTTTGTAGTGATTTTGGTCATTATACTGATCATTGCCCCCAAATCATTGATTTTAAATGGCTAAAAGACTTATGCAGTCTACCACATACTCTAGCACCACATGCCCCTCAGTAGGCCCCACAACAGTATGTACAACAACCCCCCCGCAGCCATGCTGCAAAACCCCATTCCACACAAAGGTGTGATAAACACCCAACAAGAGATGCAACCTACCCCACCATAGGTGGGATAGTATCTCAATCCAAACAATCCCATGGATCATACTATCCTCCTCACCAGTGAGGAATAAATCCTCCTGCAAACACATAGTCGTCAGTACCATGCATCTGTTGAGTCCCCTCCCACACCCACAGAAACAATCCCTGCATCAACAGGACCCCTGTTCGTGATCCCTTTCCCTAACATAGAACCACCTCTTCACATCCCTCGCATCACATTGCGCAGGAATGTACACAACCCACAGGCTAGGGCAGCTCATAATTACAGTTTGGTAGATGACCTGGCGCAATCCTCGGCTGCCATGTCAGTCTTAGAAGTCCTTCAAACTAGTCCAACTCAGTGGAAATCATTACTTTCCACCTTGGGGACAGTCAAACCCGCAGATACTCAGCTCATCACATTTGATCTCGATAGCGGAGAACCTCACCTCCCCACTCTAATCGCTTTTCAAATCCCAGTAAAAATTCAGAACATTACAGTTCATTGATGCATCATCGATGAAGGTGCATCCACATGCATCATGTCCAAATCTGTATGGCAGAAACTTGGTTCCCCTGAACTCATCCCATCTACCATTACCCTAAGATATTACGATGGACGACCATCATCTCCTGAAGTCCTCTTCCAAAATGTCCCTATAGAACTCGGGGGCAAGACTATCCTCATTGACATTGAAGTTATCGATGCCCCACTCGACTACAATATCTTGTTTGGTCGTAGCTACATGTATGCTATGAAGGCAGTCACTTCTTCCATTTTTTGAACCATGATGTTCCCCCATAACAGAAAGATCATCACCATTGATCAGGTCTCCCATTATGAGCCTAACCCTCCTGCCACCATCGATAACATCCTCCCTTACATCCACACCAATCCTGAGGCATACCCACTCATCGAGATGGGACCCAAAATTTTCAAAGACCCATCTTTATTAGGAACTTACCATGGTGCACCACCACTCATCCATCCTCCTAATCAAGTATCTGTCATCTCATCCAACGGGACTAACGTTCAAGAGAATTGTCCTCCCAATGAAGCTTCTATTACATTTGATGTCCCACTAGTCGCAGAACTCCTCCCTCAAGAATCTCCTGCGAACTCGTCGACTCCACTAGTCTACGATTTCACCTCACCCCAAGGCCACATCCCAGTTTGGGAGACAGTCCCCCAAGACATTACTCAAATTCCCTTATTTTACCCCCCACCAGGGGTATAAACCTTTGAGGTCGCGACAACACTCACCCTCCCTAATATGGTGCTGGCAATCCCAGTTTGGTATTTACATCCACCAGAGATGGTTCCTCGACCATCCCTATGGCCCCAAATTGAAGGAATCCTGATGCAGATTCCCATACTCACTCCTACCGTACCCCCTACACCACCACCTACTAACCCCCCTGCCACAGCTGGGGGCAGGCGAAGGAAGAAGGATCCCACTGCTCCACCCCCCCCTTGCATTCAACCTCCTTGCACACTATGTGAGAAAGATGGACACCCCACCAATAAATGTCCTTTTCTCCCCGAGTTATGCAATCTCATCACCACGCAGCGCTTCCTCCAATATTGTTGTTATCTCATAGAACACCGGTAACAAAGAGCTGCAAACGAAATTCGCATGCGCCATATGTTCTACATATGGCCATTACACACACCATTTCCCAACGTTACCACAATTTCTCCAAACACTGATAGCTATATGACAGAGCTTTCAGCACCCACCCACCCCAATTACTGTCAGTGACATCCATTATGTCACCACCTCAGTCAACGAACGTATGAGATGCCCTTTCTCTCTCTGCGAATCACTAGATCATTTCACATATCAGTGTCCTATGATTGTTGAACATAAGCAATGCCAAGCAACCCTCATTCAAAACCCCACATCTCCTACCACACAATCCTCACCCCCAATAACTAGCACCATCGTTGCAGCTGGGGGCAGATGGAAGAAGAAAGAGCCCATCGCTCAACTACCTCCCCTAGTTCAACTCCCTTGTGCCTTATGTGAAAGAAAAGGACAACCCACTCACAAATGTCCTTCTCTTCCCCGCTACGTCGTTTTTTCCAGCTTCCCCAAGAACACATTTTGCTTATCACTCAACCAAGGACGCCCCACGCTACTAAAGCATCATCAACCACATGCAAACAACATATACAAACCAATTTCGCATGTGCCATATGTGCAGAATATGGGCATTACACCCATCATTGCCCATCTATCCCATATGTCCACCACACATTAGCCATGGAACACCACACATATCCTCTTGAGCTTCCTTCGACACTCCATACCAATGCTCCTGTGAATGTAAATCATTATATTTATTCATCAGTCCTCGAGCAAAGGGGAGGTCCATGTCTTCCCGCCAAATTACCGCCTGATCGTCCATAGTGTCAGTGAAACTGGGATGGCATTATGGACCCACTGTCCATATCTAAGCCCTCTTCCCCACTCTCATTTTTTTTGTTTTTTTTTTGGTACGCTTGCTCATGTTCAAAATTATCAAATAAATGCTCGTATGTTCGATTCTCTTAAGATATTGTTCACGCCGGGTATTTGGTTTTCATGTGTGCAGGTACTAGGGAATCATACACCAGCACAACCCCTTTAGGTATATAATCAACACTGGCATGTAATCATTGCCTCTTAATATCAATTGCCTATCCAGTCACACCCCCTGATATTTTCCTTTATGATTCCCATGTCCGGCTCTGCAGTACTACCACCTCCATTACAATTTTTAGTACTGTCTGTTGTGGGGTATTCTACCCTACGGACTAACAAGCTAGGGCTTAAAACTTGTATGCAGATCATGACCCTTAAGACTTAACTTTTAACCTTCTACCCAAAATCTCAACCCCTTTTCTCATGCAAACATGGGAAGAATCAACTAACCTTTTTATCGACGGTTGAAGTAGATCCTCCGTTGAGCCTTTATCCCCTTGCTGCTACTCCTTCCACAAAGCTTTCCTGCAATCAAGACAAAACTACACATGCATGCTATTGATCTACTAGGGGGTTAGAGATTAAACATAAATCAAATAACATAGATAAGACTCATGTATTCGGGATGGGAAAAGTATCTTTTTCATTAATCTCAATATGAATCAACTTACAATGATTTCAGAGACCGGCCACCGTTCCTCGATCCTGATCCTGGGCTCCTCCTCTTCTTTGT
>SNQJ01S0088057.1:4080-33573 GCA_010110895.2 Picea sitchensis | reverse complement strand
AGTTTAGATTAGTTTTCTCTTTGGTTTTCTTAAAAGACCTTAGGGCGGCCAACGGAGCCGTTAAACTCGTCAGGGTGGTCCATTCCAAACGACTTGGGTTATTTAGACAACCCCGAACCGGTTCCACTCTCCCAGTTGACGGACGATCAATTTCGCCCGTCAACAAGTAGCTATGGGGGGGTTGCAGGACATAGATGTCTACAACCAGGGGAATATCAAGTGGATCTTAACACCATACAATGTAGTATACCTAGCTCACTATCACTAAAATCCACTCCACATTCTATATATCTGATCTAATACAATAATGCAATAACATTATATCAAAGACAAAGATAAAGCATCAATCATACACACATAACACTAGATATACATGGTTCACCCTCTCCCAAGGGCTACATCCACAGAACTGTGCTTATGATATATTAAGGTAAAACTTACAGTTCTTGTCTGTGCTCTCTACTAGCAGATCTTCTTCTTCTTCTCTCTTTCTCTCCCCCTCCTGCGCACCCAACTGCAAAACTTGATCTTTGCACCCAACTGAAGATCTTACAATGACATAAGGCTCTTACTCAACACCTCTCTCACTCACAATACAATATTCTCTCAATGAAAAACAATCAATAACAATGCTCAACAACAATACCGACCTGACCTAGGTCCTCTCAACCTCTATTTATATAATATAGTCCCTCACCGACAGCCTTAGGTCGAGACCTAGGTGTCAAAACCCTACATCAAATTGACCCTCTTTTCCCGGGCCTCGCCAACCTGTCTCTCCTTTCTTCCCGTGCGGTGCTAACGATGGATTTTCCCATTATCTGAGTTGTCCTTAATCCATATACCTTGCTTATCTGTCATCCCTGATCTCCTCATGCAACGACTAGCTTTCTTGGGCTTCACTCCTTCTTTTTTACTCTTTTGCTTACTTCGACCCAGTAACAATCACTGTGTCTCTCGCGAAGTTCACATTTGACCTCTTCTTTCTTGATATTCGCTTGATTCCATAACCAAGGGCCAACAGGCCCCCAACACTCACATGTGACTCGTCCCGAGGCACTTCAGATCTGATCCTTCTGTTTTGCTTCGGTTTTGGAATGCACAGTGCAGTATTTACTTTCTACTTTATGCCTCTTCTTCCTCCTTGTGGAGACTGTATTTTCTATGTCTGGTACCCAATTTCAACTGCACCTGATACCTAGACCCTTTTCCTCTTATTTTTACTGAGAGCTGTGAGGCAGCTAGTTGTCATAGTACAACTTCAGTCGACTCCCATTTTCCAAGCCTTCCTTCCATTCTCCCATCAATGTCTTCAGCTGTGCAACTCCTCCTTCTGTAATATGGGATATCTCATATGGACCAAGACAATGTGTTCTGAACTTCCCTAGGTGTTTTATAAACTTACTGTCATACACCCGTACTAAGTCACCTTGCTTGAATGCCTTCTTCTTGATGTGCATGTCATGGTAGGCCTTCTCTCTGTCCTTCTGAACCTGCTAATGAAATCCTGCAATAAATCTATCTTCTTCCAGTTCAACCAACTGTGCAAGCCTCTCTTGAATAGCTCCAGTGTCATCCATATATGTAAAGGCATCAATTCTTAATCTTGGCACCAGGTATTCCATTGGGAAAACAACGTCGAGACCATAGACTAGCTTAAAAGGGGTCTGCATGGTCAGTTTCTTGCAAGTGGTTCTATAGGCCCAAAGTACTGTAGGTACTCTTAAATCCAAACCATCCCTGTTCACATTACAAATATTCGTTAGTGTTGTCTCCAAGATTTTGTTAAATGCTTTGACTGTTCCATTTTCCTAAGGATGATAAGGTCTGCTCTTCTGATGGTAGATGGTAAAATCCTCAGTCAATGCTTCGACTGTCTGATTGATGAAGTGTGTGCCTTGGTCACTCATAAGGATCTTGGGGCATCCAAACCTGGTTATTATGTCATAAAATATAAATCGTGCAGCTGTAGTTGCACTACAGTCCTTGACTGTTGTGGCTTTGGCCCATTTGGTTAAGTATTCAGTCGCAGTAATGATATACCTTGCTCCTGTGCACTTCCCTGGTGGGTTGATAGGTCCCACAAAGTGAATGGCCCATTTTTCAAATACTTGTAGGGTCATCTGTGGTGCTAATGGCATTTCATCTCTTCTGGATGGTCTCCCAACTCTCTAGCACACATCACATGCTCTAGCATAATCCTTAGCATCTTTGTGTAAGGTAGGCCACCAAAGGCTAGCTCCCAGAACCTTCTGTGCAATTTCTTTCCCTGCATAATGTCTTCCTGCGATGCCTTCATGAGATTCTATGAGGATCAGTGGGCATTCTGCATCCATAACACATCTTCTTAGTATCTCATCAGGTCCCATCTTGTATAGCTGACCTGCTATCAGTGAAAAGTCTGCAACACGCACTACTAGCTGTTTCTTCTGGGGAATTGTATACTCACTAGGTGCCATTCCTGTTAACAGGAACTGGACTATTTCTGCGAAGTGGTCATCGATATTTCTGATGGCGAGCAACTGTGCATCCGATAGTGTATCCTCCAGACTAGTGGGTTCTTCTCCATGTTCCAACCTTGACAAGTGGTCATGGCCCTTGTTTATTCTTCCTGGCTTAACTATGATCTCAAAATCATATTCTTGAAACAATAGAATCCATCTGCATATTCGCCCCCTCAACACTGGCTTGTTGACGAGTTACTTCAGCGCGGAGTGATCTGTGAACATTTTAAAGTGTCCTCCCAATAAGTAGCGGCATAATTTTTGTAGTGCATACACCATGGCCAATCCTTCTCTCTCTGTGGTGGTGTAGTTAATTTCTGCCGTGGATAACTTCCTGCTAGCAAAGGCTAGCGAGTGATCGATGTCTCCTTTTCCCGGCTGTGCTAACACATCTCCTAAGGCAGTGGATGACGCATTGACATGCACATGAAATTCTTTGCTCCAATCTGGAAAGACTAGAATGGGCACAGTGACCATCTTCTGTTTCAGTGTGTTGAAGCTCTGCTGGCATTCATCTGTCTAGCCAAACTGATAGTCTTTCTTCAACAGACTCTCCATAGGTGCTGTAATTTGGGCATAGCCTTTAATGAATTTCCTGTAATAGCCAGTGTGTCCTAGCACAATGCCCAGTTATTTAACTGAAGTCGAAGGTGGCAAATCAACTATAATTGCAATTTTAGATGGATAAACCAACAATCCCTGATTGCATACAATATGGACTAATAACACTCCAAATGGTGAGAAGAATATGCACTTCTTTAGATTTAAAGCAATTTGGCACTGCCTGCATTTATCCAACATTAGCCTTAGACATTCAATATGATTTTTCATCAAACTAAACACAGTCTAGTCATCAAAATAGGCTTCTAAAAATTTATGCATAAATTCTTTGAATGCTTCGACCACCACCCTAGAAAATATGGCTGGGGCATTCTTCAGTTTGAATGGAATCACTGTATATTGGTATGATCCCCATTATTTGGAAAACATGGTCTTATGGTGGTCCTCTTTGGCAATCCGGATTTGATGGTATCTTGAAAATCCATCTGTAAAAGAATATACCTCCTGGCCTCCTACGTTGTCTAATACTTCATCAGTGAATGGTGTAGAGAAAGGGTCATGTAGACATGCATCATTTAGTTTCCCGAGGTATACACATATCCTGATTTCACCTGTCTTCTTGTCTTGTACCACCATAGGGCTGATCCACTCTGATTCTTCAACAGGTTCAATAATCCCTGCTTCCAACATTCTGTCGAGCTAAATCTTCACTTTTTCCTTATATTTCGGGTTCAATCTATAGGGTCTTTGCTTGACTAGCTTCACATCTGGTTTCAAAGGTATTCTCATCTCTCCCATAGGTCCTTTGATTCCCTTCATATCAGTGAACTTGGTTGGAAACAAGTCTTGATATTCGTGCAATAACTCTGTAATGTTGTCAATGGTAGCATCATCCCAATAATCTCCGACATTGGCAAGCTTCGGTGTGTCCTATGTTCCAATATTGACCTTTTTGATCTTGATTGGCTGATGAATAAATGGTAGCTCATCTCCAGGTCCTTCCACATCTCTTTGGCCTTCTGTTTCAGTGATGTTTATCTTCCTGGGATTGTCATCATCATCGACATTGCTGTTGTAGCAGCCCTGGAATTTCTGGAGAGGCACAGTCCATTCGTCCTCTTCTTGTTCCATAGGGAGGCTAGATGCCTCTTCGAATACTTTCTGCCTCACAATATGTAATGCTTGATATACTGAAGGATATTCACTCTCAAATAGAAACGTGGTGATAAAATTCTGAATCATACCTTCCCAATCTGCAGTGACAAGGCGCAGCTCCGCTTGAAGGTACCAGTTGATAGGGGTTGTGTCCAGTGTGTTAATGAATCTGTGCACCCATTGTTCTTGAGTAATGTCACTCCAAGCTTCTTCACAACTTCTCACATGGTCCTTTGGGCAACCTCGACCGGTATACCTTACTTCACAGCGTTCTACTTGGGCTGAGAATTGTGCTGTCATCAAGGTTCGACATTGTACCTAGTCTGTAATATTGATTTTGTGCATCCCCCACCATCTTGCTGGTGTAGATTTCAAGGCCTCATCCATTACCAACAGTCTCTATTGCATTGGTACACTTTCTTCAAAGTCCAACAAGAAGGCCTCTAATGGATTCAAACCATCAAAGGTGGGTAATTTTCTCATCGTTGTACCAATCCAATGAACTTCTCTGGTCATCCTAGCACACCTTCTTGTAGATACTTCATAGATATGATTTTGCCAATTTTCCAGTGCTTCTTCTGAGTTTGATGAACATACACTATCACTTCGCCAGCTGAGATTCCCATCGACCATAGGGTTAATGTAATCCTGTTGTTTGGCTATCAGTTTGTAGATATTCTCCAATTCATATGCGTGGTATTCTTCTCTGATGGGCTCTGTGTATCTCTGACCTTCATCTGGATCTAAAGGTGAAATGAACCTTAGGTCGTCTCTTTCAAATGTCATATGTCTATTCTTCAAATAAAAAACATAAGATTTGTTGAAGGCTCAATCAATTCCTAACAGCGCCGGGTAAGGGCAGTTGTCATCAACAATTTCAATAACCTCAAAATCTGCAAAGGTCCTCACTCCGTTGATGTCCACAAGGACATGATCGAGTCGTCCAAATGGGCTAACAACTTGCTGATTAGCCATCCTAAGCCTTATATGGGAATAAACTAACTTTAGTTTTCCCATCAGTGCCCAAGTTTTCTTTTTCATGACATTAACCTCCGACCCTAAGTCGAGGACCACATAGTCTATGTCATACTCTCCTATCTGAGCATTCAAGTGTAATTCTTTGTTTGTCCTTCTCCTTTTCCCAATTTGGTGTATTTCTCTATTCAACAAGGGGTCTATCTTTCCTAGCTCATATTGATTGATTAAATTCTGAAGTTCCCTTACAACGTTTTCATCCTGGATTAGCTTAATACAAGTATATAGAAATTCCATGAGCTTTCTTACCTCTTTTCCCTTTCTTAGTGAAGCAGACTGATTGAATATTGGTGGCATTCCATATTCTCTTACTTCTGGCCATGTTATTGATGATGAGCCTTGATCTCTTCTGAATTATTTCCTTGCATCTTCAAATGTTCTTCTTTCTTTCTTGGCATCAAAATTTTGAGTCTTCTCCGCAACTTTTCTGACTCCTGAGTCTTCTACAGTGTTTCCCTGGGTCACTCTATCTTCTCCTGTAACAGTGCCTCCTCGAGTAATAAAAACAACTCTCGGGTCTTCTCCGTGAGTTTCAACATATATCAACTGCACTTGTGGGCTCTGTTGAGGTCCTCGTCTTTCTTGAAGCTTAGCCAACATCATAGGGAAATCTTCTATAGCATGCTCAAAATAATTGCAATAATTGCAAGTAGTAGAAGGGTTCTGACAATCCCTTGCTAGATGTCCTGGCTGCACGCAGTTATAACAAATTATCTATCCTCGGCCTCGGCCCATTCCTCCTCCTCCTCCTCCTCCTCCTCTGTATCCACCGTGAGGATTGAAGTTTCCTCTTCCTGGGGAGTTGTACTACGTAGTGTTTCCTTCTTGTTGTACTTGACCTTGGATCTTGTATACATCTCTTGACCTTTCATGCATGAGGTCATAGGCCCTACAGTCTCTATCATCATTCCCTACTGACTTATAGAAGGTGCAATATAGGTTTGCAGGTGTTTGAACATACTTCTGCATGTAATAACACTCACCAGGGCGATGTCGATTTCTGCATACTTCGCACCAGGGCAATGTGACTTGCTTCAAGGGGCCCGGATCTCCTGAGGCCAAATATTCATGAAATACAGGGCAATGTTCCTTATCATGGCCCTCTGATCTGCATCTGAAACACCAAATGTCTTCTCTTTTTTCCTTTCCCTTATCCTTTTTATGTCTTTGACCTGTAAAGACAAACTGGTCAGCTGGCTCAAGATTTGGCTCATACCTAAGATGGATTCTCCCATAGGGGCTAATTCAAGCTTCATGGCGATCTCCAATGCCTTAGACTGCGAAGCAATTTTCTGTTGCATCAAAGGAACTCTGATGTGTGGTAACAACGCAATGATGAACCATTCTTTGTTCTGTTCATCTGGGATCTTAAAAGTTAATTGGCCTGTTAAGGTCTTGAATCTCTAATAGAATTCCTAGACAGGTTCGAAAACCTTCTGTTTGATCTCCTTCAGCTCTGTAATACATTGTGACTCTGATTTGGGTTTCTTGAATTCTGCAATCAACGCGTTCTTGATCACATTCAATGGTTGGGGCTATGCAAGTCCTTGGACAAGCTTCATGTACCAACTCAGTGTGCGATCTCTAAGAGTAGTTTTGAACTAAGTTCTTTTGATGGCCTCATCATTGACATTCTTCATATTCTACACAACTTCACATCGTAACCAATGTTGATCTGGGTCTTCAGATCCATCGCCTCTAAATATAGGGAACCTCATCTCATACGCCATAGAGCTACTTGGGTTTCTTGTCTGAGTAGATGATGAACTGCTAGTAGTAACACTCTGAGGACTTTGATTGCCTAGTGCCGTTGAAACAACAAGAGGGTTAATGATACTTACTTCAGTAGTCTGCGCAGTTCCTGAGTTTTCTGGATCATCCTGGCGAAGTTCTTCAGTTTCTCCTTCCTTTGGCCTAGAGGGTTCTGGACTTTCTTCATCTGTTAGATTTGCCTCTTCTCCGCTGTAGAAACCCTCTTTTCAGTAGTTTTTCTTAAAGAGGTTCTCAAGGTGAACCCCTTGAAATAATCTTCCACTGCACGTATGTCCCACCTCTGTGTCGCTGTCGCTGTCTGAATTCCTGAACATAATCCTTTTCAGATCCAACCATTCTACTGTATCTTCAAGATGTGATTTTCATGCAATAGCATCTTGATTCTTAACTTCAGAAAATGAAAAAATTTCCCTCTGGGTCCTTTGAAAAAGTATCTCTCGGCTTGGCTATACAATTCTACTCTGTCAACAAAAAATTCGGTGATATACCCTCAAATGGTACTATCAAACCAATGATCTACTGCTCTGGATACAACGTTGTTGACTCTTTTAACCTTTTGGGGTCTAGATATGATCTCGAACTGGGTATCAACTAACCTATTCAACCACTCAAACAACTCCTGATGGATTCCTCCAAAGAAGATCTCGTGGATGTCGGTGAAAATGTATCTTTGTAGCCAATCTTCAGTACTCAGCTTAGGGTTCTTGTTTTGGGCTTCAACGAAGTCCCTCTCTTGATATTCTATCCACTTTTGAATCTCTTTCTTCGATGGGAACCACCTTGCATTCCCTCATGAAGATTCCCATCCCAGCAATAAAACCATTTGTTGGAATAGGGGCAGACCCAAGGTTCACTCCAAGAATGCACCAACAAGCCCTAACTACTGGCCCTTTCGACAACACCTGCGAAGCAGATGCAGTCTCACCCGAAGTAGCTATGTGGGGGTTGCAGGACAGATATGTCTACAACCAAGGGAATATCAAGTGGATCTTAACACCATACAACACAATATACCTAGCTCACTATCACTAAAATCTACTCCACATTCTATAGATCTGATCTAATACAATAATGCAATAACAATATATCAAAGACAAAGATAAAGCATCAATCATACACACATAACACCAGATATACGTGGTTCACCCTCTTCCTAGGGCTACATCCACAAAAATGTGCTTATGATATATTAAGGTAAAGCTTACAGTTCTTGTCTGCGCTCTCTGCTAGTAGATCTTCTTCTTCTTCTCTCTTTCTCTCCCCCTCGTGCACACCCAGCTGCAGGACTTGATCTTTGCACCCAGCTGAAGATCTTACAATGACAGAAGGATCTGACTCTCAACACCTCTCTCACTCATAATAAAATATTCTCTCAATGAACAACAATCAATAACAATGCTCAACAACAATACTGACCCGACCTAGGTCCTCTCGATCTCTATTTATACAATATAGTCCCTCACCGATAGCCTTAGGTTGAGACCTAGGTGTCAAAACCCTAGATCAACTTGACCCTCTTTTCCCGGGCTTCGCCAGTCTGTCTCTCCTTTCTTCCTGTGCGGTGATAACGATGGCTTTTCCCACTATCTAAGTTGTCCTCGATCCATATACCTTACTTATCTGTCATCCCTGATATCCTCATCCAACGACTAGATTTATTGGGCTTCACTCCTTCTTTTCTGTTGTGTTGCTTACTTCGACCCAGTAACAGTCACTGTGTCTCCCGCGAAGTTCACATTTTACCTCTTCTTCCTTGATCTTCACTTGATTCCATACCCAAGGGCCAATAGTAAGAAGACCTGACGGGTGAATAAGGTGAAGGGTCAACAAGAGGTTGTTGTTATTGGGGTGGATTGCTTGCATACGAAGCACCCGATGCATATGATATTACCGAAGTGGAAAATGACCATATTGGTAACCCAATAGTGAATAGTGGAAGAATCAAAGTGGAAATAAAAGAAGGACCAACGTTTCCATAAGAAGGAAAAACAAAAGGTTCCCCAGGAAAAGGGGTCCCTTGGTTGGTCATTCCAGGAACTGATTCCATATATACAGACTCAGCCTAAGGTCTGCAAGGGAAAATAAACAACACATGCTAAAAAAAATCTAGGAAGTAAACAAAGAAACAAAAAACCTTCTCACAGTGAACTCACTAGTTGCTGATGAAATCCAACATCGTGAGTTGAAAATAAGAAAGGGTTGAGATAGAGTGGGTGGATCAGTTACATTGGCGACCTACTTAATGGACTTACACCTTGGTGCAAATTCCCTCACGATATAACCATTGGTTACCCTCCAAGGAGCTTGAGTGAGTTTGACCAACGTCTATTCTAGGTACAACAAATACTTTCCCCTTCGTCGTCAACTCGTGTATGAGCCCTAAATATTATGGCCACTAAGGTTACCACTTACAACATCAATTCCTAGGGAAACAATCGACATTCTGGTATACATGTAAGGGAAGGGACGTTTAAGACCTCAAATCCCCTTGAGAAGTGCCTCCCACATAGGTGTGATCCTCTCAAGTGATCCCTATGTGTCTTTCGATACCGTTTGTAATACGTGCAAACCACTCCACCAAGACCAACAAAGCAGGGTTAATTACTCTGATGACCCCAATGTGACCTCTTGATTGACCCTTATGTGAGAAGGGCTTCCTAGGACAGTGATTCCTTAAATGGATTTCTCTCCCTAACTCAAGATTCTATGTTTATTTGATAGCTTTGGAGAGTTATCCTCTACACCTATTCCAAATCCCTACAACTAATCTAATGTAGGTTTTCTACCAGTGAAAAGTAAAATTTTCTAAAAATATTTTAATTAGCCCTATAACATATGCTTGTAGTATAAGATCATCCTTCATAGTATTTTTAACGAACCCTAGGAAGGAATGGTTTGGTCCCATATGTGTCTTTCAATGTAAATTTTACAAGTCCACGTAAAGTAAACTCGGTGGTTTTTCATGTTTATGGAGTTTAAAAAACACTTAAAGAAAACTACAAGATTTTTTTTTTGTAAATTTAGTCTCCCAAGCCCGAAAAAGTATAAAATAATACTTAGGAGAACTCTTCTAGCCATGATTGACTAGAGTATTAATTTTTCGTAATTAATCTGACAAGACCTAAAAAAGGGTTAAAATGTCGCTTGACAGATGTCCTTTCAAATCCTTTAACGAGCGTGAAATAAAAAATACTATCTAGAAAGAGCTCACACCTTTTAATCGACGGTTTTCCTCGCTAGTTGTAGTTTCCAGCTCCATCTTAAGACTTGTGGGTGATAACCTGTAAGAAAACATAAGCCAACAAGAGTGAAAGAAAGAACAGTGTAATTTGATAAAACCTGTGCAAATGATCAAGGAGAAATGCAACAAAGATAACCTAAAATGGATAGCATTTGTGGGAAAGAACATATTTTTTTTCCTGGGAATACAACATGGGAAACCCTCAAGTACTTCCCCACATTTCATGGATGGCAAATGAAGTAAACTGTTTGGCTTAATTAGGGGCCTAACTCAGTGGGGACATCAAATGAGGCCATAAACAAGATCTTGGCCAGGGATTAAACCCTAGAACCTCATTCGAGCAAACAAGGAAACTCATCCACTTGAGCTAACCCACCAAGCTTTGTGGGAAAGAACATATATTGATGTATTAATAATAATGGAAGAGATTACAACCAGAGCCTTGATGTTGTGAAGTCCGTCCCAATGATTCCTTTCTCCAACACGCACCCTTGCTTTTATGATTTTTGACACCATATGTTTGATACCAGCCCATACAGGTCAAAAGTCACCTTAACAAGCAGTAGATAAATCCATGATTGACCACTGTTCATGATTAATTTTCTTCATGAGAGATGCTTCCTTTTATAGATTTGAAAATGAAGGGATGAGAAGGTTAGGATGAGAGGTTAGGATCTCACCAAATCAGGAACATGGGTGAGATCCAAACTGATTGGAGGACACCTCATCCTCGAAGCTTCTATTCTATAAACTTCTCGACTTTCTTCTTTTTCCCTTCGTAGAACATTGTCACACCCTATGAATGAACAACATGTGACATTGTCGTAGTCTGCAGTGGTGCAACATGTGACACTTTCACAAATATGGTTTTTAAAGGTAATTTTCATAGTTTCATCTCTCTAGGAAATGTTTTCTTCCATATTCTTCAAGGATTAAGGCAATAATCATTTGAATGAAAAAGGGTAGGTGGACATCATCAATTTCATAGCTGTGACGAAAATAATGTGTAACAAAGTGATAGGTCCTGAACCAAGGATGAAAACAAATCTGCAATAAACTTTAATCATCAATGTCACTAGCCCAATCTGAATAAGTGAAACAAACCAATAAAGGAGTCCCCCCCCCCGAGTTGTANTGTAATGTATCCCTAACTGAAATCTACCCTAGACATACAAAAGTGTCCTTTTATCTTCTTTCCAATGGATTTCATGGTGTGTTTGCATATATCGGGAAACAAGACCAATAACAAAGTAAATATTAAGACGAGTATGAGTCAAATACAAGAGACTACCAACTAACTGATGGTATAAAGTGACATCAACTTCGAGAGAAGTATAGGTGGCAACAAGTTTGACTCCAAAGTAGAAGGGAGAAGGGAATGGTTTAGAATCTTCCATGTGAAAGTGAAGAAGAAGGTCACAAGCATACTTAGACTGGGAAAGAAAGAAATCTGTCCATTTTGGTATACCAAGATCAAGGAGCTTGATTAAGACCATAAAGATATTTCCTAAGGAGAAAAACAAGGTTGGATTCAGTCTAGACATAGCCAAGAGGTTGTTCGATCTTGATTTATTCTTGAAAATCCCCATGGAAGAAGGTGGATTTAACATCCATCTAATGGACCTCCCATTTATGTGAGGCAACAAGGGTAAGAACAAGGAATATGGCATTCATTTTGGCTACGAGAGAAAAGGTTTTATTATAGTCAATTCCTTCTACTTGAGAGAAGCCTTTGGAAACCAACTGAGCCTTGTGTCTTTCAACACTTCCATATAATGCATACTTAGTTGTATATTCCCATTTACATCTAAATTTTTTTCTTCCTTTCGAAAGAGGTACAAGATACCAAGTATCGTTCACCATCAAAGAGTGATACTCTTCATTCATTGCTATATCCTAGTCTAGATTACCTAAATATTTTGCAAATGTATCTGGATCACAAGTCTCTGAAACTTGAGCCAAAAGAGAATAGGCTCACTAAAACTATGAACATGTTTGATTCTTATGTGAAGGATCATTGACAAGATCACCAATTTCTTCTCATGTTGAACATACCCATCTGTGAAGCGGTGGTGCTGGTGCAGATTCATGTTCAATGGACTCATCTAGAGGAAGGTGAACATGAGGAGGTGTATTTGCATCCTCACTTTCATCATATGAAGAAGAAGAAACCATAATAGGAACATAATATGTCACAAATGATGAAGATAGATCGTAGGACAAAGATGACACAAATGTTGAATTAGGTTCATAGGCCAAGAGATTTTCATCAAATTTAACATCTCTTCTAATAATGATTTCATTAGAATGAGGTTGAAGAAGTTTGTAACCTTTGAAATCTCCAGAATAACCAACAAAAATACACTTCTCACTTTTAGGCTATAAATCTTTCCTTTCTCATAAGGAATGTGAGCCCATGCTACACTACCAAGTACACAGAAGTAGCTTACATCTGGATTAATGCTAGTCCATGATTCTTCTAGTGTTATATTTTTTAGAACCATTGTGAGAGTGCGATTTACAATGTAATTTTCACATTTGATGGATTCCTCCCAATAATTAAGACTTGATCCTTTAGATTGGATCATAAAATTAGCCAGTTCCTTTAATGTGCAATTTTTTCTCTCAAAAACACTATTTTGTTGTGGTGTATATGGAACAATGTGTTGCATTTGGATGCCATGTTCAATGTAGTCACTTGTAAAATTGTTTTTCACATATTCACCTCCATTAAGTATTCTTAACCTTTGAATTTGATGTCCAAATGTTTTCTCTACAAGGGCCTTGTAAGCCAAAAACTTGTCAAAAAATTCACTGTTAAGTTTTAAGAAGTAAACCCAAGTGAGTTTGGAGAAGTCATCAATGAAAGTTAAGAAATAATTACACCCATAGAAAGAAGGAGAAGAAATAGGAATTTGTTTGGAAACATTTCCCTTGTGGACAGGTGTAACCCCCTTTGGATCAAGACTTCTTTGATCTAAGATAGAAGGTAACAAATGGTTCCCTAGTTTCCCCTTAAATCTATCCTATGCCGACAAACAAAGCAAGAAGGGAAGATGAAAGAATGAGATAGATAGCCTACCTCCTTTCTGTCAGTTGTCATCGTTTCCCCAGCCCTTGATCTTGATGTACAAGCTCGGGTGCAAGATAAATCCTGCAAGGAACAAATAAATACTTCTTTCTTCCACAATATTCTGTTAAGAAAAATAGATCTATCTATAATGAATTAGGAACAAATAGACATGCATAAAATGAACAACATAAGCATGAGAGGAATAGGCCAAGTTATATCATATGGAAAGCAATAAGTAATGAAGCATTTACAACCTTGATGGTGATGTTGCAACATGTCCTCCAATCTCTCATTCCAAACCCCTTAAATGTCACAAGACCAACAGTATGACACTCTGAATTTCTTCCCTCCCCCACCCAAGAATTGCCTTCATTATATAGGATTTGAGGCATAACACCCATAAGATAATTTTGAGGAGAGGATAGGATCAAATGAGGATTTAGATGAACACACAAGATTGACCATGCCTTGGATAGAGGTTAGCTTGAATCAAACTCTAGCCAACTAAAATTTCCCGGAAACAACCTCTCAAAATAAGGAATAATGGTTGCAACCACTTCATCTCCCCCCTAGAAGTCAACACAAGGCGATAATATTTATCCTCTAGAAATAAGCAATGAGTGATGAAAAGGGTTCATCACTCCTCTGCATATGGGTAGGGGGTGATAAAACTCTAAAAAGGCCAAAAAATCAAGGTGAAAGATAGTATTTCGACCTCCAAATGAGAGGTTTCCCCTCCAACATGTCTAGTGATTATGAAAAACACTCCCACATGGTGATGAAAGTGAGACACTTAAATGCAACAAATATGTGTGTAACGGGACTACACAAATCAATATGAACAATATACAAAGGGGCCAAGGCATGCCAAGAGGCACATTTGTCAAAATTGTCCCAATGATGTTCTCCAAAAAAACAACCGACATAAACACCATCTCTGTAAGAAACAAGATGAAGGCCAATCAAAATCTATTGATTACATAGTTTCTGTAATGAGCGATATTTTAGATGACCAATCTGCTCATGATAAAGTTTTCTCAAGTCATCACTATGAGCAACACAAATTGATGGAAAAGGTGATGAGCCAAACTTTTCAAATTTGTACAACCTGGTAATGTCATCAACAACTCCAGTTGAAAGAACATCCTTAGGATATTTTAGATACTTGATTACAACTTGGTGAGGTTAAAACTCTACGGTTTTACCTTCACCCGAATGAGAGATTTGATACACTGATAGAAGGTTGCATGAAAGACTTGGAACACATAATACATCATTGAAATTAACATTATCTACTTGAATGGTTCCAAACCCTACAACACTAAGAGATCTATCATCACCAACAATGATTTTATTGGTGTTACATTCATTTAGATAAGAAAAGATGGATTTATCCTTAGCCATATGATAAGATGCTCTAGAATTAGTAAGCCTCTCATTAGAAGAAGAAGTAGAATTTTTATTGAAGGAGAAACCAGAATAAAAAAGTGCATGTCCATGAGAAGAAGAGTTAGAATAAGAAGAATCAATACTAATGTTATGATCCACATGACCATCTTTCCCATAAAATTTGAAATTTTATTCTGTGGCCTTGTACTTTTAAGTTTTGCTCCTTTTTCACCATTAGGAGTGCAGGCTCACTAAGAGGGTTTCAGACCCTTGTTTTTCTTGTTGTTTTGGAGAGGAAATTGTTTCTTGGAATTCTTGGATTTATCTTTATACTAGGTCACTAAGGCTTTGTTGTAGGTACCTGCAGTGTTGATCACTCTAAGTTGCACAAATATATCATTCTCTCTAATCAGAGCATCACAAAAGACTTAAGAGAGGGATTTTGGTAAGCACTCACTAAAGCTTCTCTGGTGGCATAAAAGGTAGATACAAACACATAATATGCACTACCAATGTTAGAAATAATAATATAGATTTGTTGGTCTTCCTTTAGATATATTTTGTAGTATATACATAAAAGTCTAAGTGTTTTTAACTTAGATAAATGATATTCAATGCAAGGAAAATCATTGGGACGTAAATTCATTAACTGTTTTTCTATCCGGTGGGATCAAATAATATTGCATTTACCAAACTTAGCTTCAATATTTTCCCAAGATTTATCTTGGCCGTCAATTCCTTGAAGGTGAAACCTTAAATCGGGAGATGTGTACATTCCGACTAATCCATGTGCTTCATCATTCTTATTATCCCATTAGACTTTATTTTCGTCACCAGTGGGTTCTTGTTCTTTTCCCATGGTAATTTGGTACAATCGTTTACTTCTTGATACATCCTCCATATGGGATTTCCTTGAGAATTAGTTGGTACTGGTAAGCAAAAGATCATTGGGATAATCCATATTAAATATGCATATAAAATGAATTTAAAGGCTGAAATTGATAGTATAGATGGAAAGTTCTCGACAAAATAGGTTGTTTAAAAAAAACAACACTAAAAATGGACTTTGAATGTGAAAGTTATTCCCTTTTGAAAAAATGGCATAAACGTTAACCAAAGAGCCATGTGGAAAGTAGAAGTTGGTCTATGTGGTGATACCCCTCCTTTTAATAACCTCACTTTTACAAATAAGTTGCTTATGAAGTGATCCACCTTTATGGAATAAGCCATAATCACTTTTACAATCAAGTTACTTTGTAAATTAAAGTTGCTTGCAAAAAGTAACTAAAAAAGAAATATTAAAGCTACTTTACACTGATCACTTTTATAATTTAAGTGAAATACACTTTACAATGAATTCACGAACTTTTTCAAAATGTAACAAAAAAGAGACTTGAACTCAAGACCTCTTATTAAATAATAAAACTTTTAACCAAGTGATCTAGTGCAAAACACGTTATAATCTCAAGAAGGAGGATTGGGGGTGTTGTTGTTGTTGTGGAAGACAGACTTGGAGTGTGTGATAAAAAAAAACTATTTTCATGTGTTCACACACAAAAAAAAATTGCTTCTCGATGGAAACAAGGGTTAGATCTCAGTTAGCTTACCTGAAAAGTTCAAGTTTTCCCTTTGTTTTTTATTTAATGAGATCACATAAAGTGCACGACAAAGAGCATATGCAAACACGAAAACCATTTTCGCTCTACTTATGATTTTCTATGATCACACAGGGCATAGGGAAAAGATAATACACAGATAAAAAAGTGTAGCAACCTGGAAATAAAAATTATAAAACTGAAATAAGATCGAAATATTATCTCTATATAAATTTAAAAGGGTGTATTTAGGATTTATACCTTTGGATCTGACTGAAATGACCATATATTAGGAAAACAAAAACATTTTCAAGTGAAACAAAAAACATTCCTAACTGAAATGAGTGATCTAGACACAATGAAACAATCCTCTCAACCCGTAAATGTACAAAAATGGCAGAAACGAGAGATGCAGAAACACATCTTCAAGATCTTGATTTACAATGGGAGTGAGTCTTCAAATACGCTCTGATACCATGTTCTATAACATAGGCATTCCAATAGAAGACAAACACCTTCAGTAACCACTCACAAAACTAGATCAAATATCAACACACTGATGTTTTTATGTGGTAAAACCCCTGTGGGGAAACATCCATGAACCCATCATACACGACCACTTGGAATAATGTATTAATGCAAAAGGAAAAAATTACAAGAGAGTTATAAGAGATTTTCTCACAATCAATGATCAACATATGACCCTCCACTATATTTAAATAGAGATCATGGACCAGTCAACTGTTAAGCCATGGATCAATGTAGTCATTAAGATTGAGGAGAATATGAGTTGTCAAATCACTCTATGTCGGGGACAGATCGTGACTATCGAATTACCTAAATTCAAATGCATGTTAATTCATACTAAAGAAACACACTAAAAAACACACTTTTACCTAATCACACATTATACCAAGTTGACCTTAACTAACTCCTAAGTGTTTAAATATCCTAACACATCTAAGTCAACAAACAACATTAAATTCTAAGAAAATATTGTTGGATTACTGAAAGGTGGGGTGAATTAGTAATGAGCAATACTAATGCTTTTAACCACAATTTATTCTTCAACAATATTCAACAGTTTATCATTAGCATTCAATATATCATTAGCAATATAATCATAAAAAAAATCACATCACAATAGATACACAGTACACCAGTATTTACGTGGAAACCCAAATGGGAGAAAACCACATAATTCTTTTCTTATATATTTATCAAAAGAAAATATTCATTGGAAGCACCAAATTCTGATTCTCCATCTACAACTGGAAGGAGGCTCCAACCCCAAGTTCTCAGGCTCCAACCTGAAGGAAGCTACAAATCCTTGAATTCTCTGGCTCCAACCAAAAGGAGGCTACAACCCCCTGAGTTCTCCAGCTCCAACCAAAAGGTGGATACAACCACCTATCCTTGCCTCATCCAACCACCCTGTAATATAAATGTAGACCAACTGCCACTTCACAAACTATGCAACTGTCATTGCCACTGTCACTGTCTCTGTCACTATCACATCAACCTGTATCTACTCATCAACCAACTAAGCCTATACCATACCATGCATCAAGAGTATACCAATATACATACTATCTCATGCATCATTCATGAACCAAAATATACATCAACAATGGACAATGAATCATGAACTAGAGCATCAACCATGTACAACCTGAGGCATATACCATATCATCAACCATATGTAGATCTATACCATATCATCAATGAAGTATCTCAAAGAGCCTATGCATGCCCCTTATGCATACATCACCATACAACATGGATATCCCTCAACCATATACAATCAACTCAAGGATGGGAACTATAGGAACCATATCAATGTTGTACCATACATAAGAGTGTTGCTCACTCAACCAACTAACCAACATATACCATATACAAGTACAATACCAACCATACCAAGAATACCTCAAGTATTCACAACATCATAAGAAAATCTAAGCATGAAAAAAAACTAATAACCATACCAAAAGTTTTGTAGCTGGCCTGAACCTGCAGAATGTTGACTTGTGAACTTGTTTTCAGACTCTAGAGACATGGTACCAACATCTATTCAAATTTTCATGAGATTTTTAGGTGTATGTGACTTTCCCTTCTACAACCCGCGCATATACACTCTTTCCCCCACTACAACCCACGTACATATGCTCCCTCACAGGCCTGCAACTCACGTATACCTTAGAAACTAGGGTTTTGTTGAAACTCCAAGATTTTCGTCGTCGACCCTTCTTTTCTATTTTAGAAAATGACTCTACAACCTTAGAAAAATATCACTAGATCAAAAGAAAGATAAGAAATGAATATGTTTGCGTGTGTGTGCTTATGAATGACTCCTTGAGGTGTTTACATACTTGTTCTAGGTAACCCCTCTCCTTAATTTAGGGCTTCTAGGGTTTTCTAGTTACAACAACTTTACCCCTTTGACCAAGACTTATAACAAACTAGGGATTTCTTGTCCACTCTTCGGGGATTATAAATTTACAAGGCCATATTTCCCTAAATGTGAGGAACTACGTGGTTTTCCACATATCACCGGAAATGATACGCTGAGTACTATCTATACATGGGTGAGTTACCTTCATTTACTCCGTCCTTCATGACCTAAATACTCATTCAACTATGGGATCCTTAACCATGATTGAGGGTTTATTGTAGACTTCTTCAAAGCCTCTTCCCATGAGGTCCATTCTTAGAGATACGCCATAAGGGGACCAATTTGGATACTTCTCCAAATACACCCATCACATAATTTGAAATAAATCAAATATTCGTTAACATCAATGACAACCAACTGTCCAAAAATCTCCCCCTTTGGCATTGATGGAAACACTTATGCATGATAATACTTATTCTCATGCTCCCTCTGACTACATGCCTCTATCTATCCATGCCTTACTCTTCATCTCTCCCCCTTTAAAATCAATGAAAAAGGGTACTCCTCATTCGATGTTGCTCCCCCTATCTACAAGCCTCTGCTACTCTATGAACATTTATGTTCATGGTGCTTCCTCACGTAGTTCTTTGATGTATATATGAAAATCATTCAAAATTTTCGTTACTTGAACTTCTTCAAGACCTCTATTTCTCTCCCCCTATCCAGTTAATATTGATGTTGAGTGGATCACTGTGGGGTAGAAAATACTCCAAGTTTCTGTTGTATATACTCTAAAGGTTTCCTTGCAAGAGGCTTGGTGAAGATATCTGCAATATGCTCATTTGTCCCGACATACTCTAGCTTGATGTTCTTCTCTATAGCCTATTCTCGTAAGAAGTGATACTTGATTTGTATTAGAGTGCATCACTGGATTCTTTGAAATATTGATGGAATTGGTGTTGTCACAAAGTATTGAAATGGGCTCATCATACTTTACTTGCATATCCTGTAAATTCTTCTTCATCCAAATAAATTGAGTACAACATGACACTGTTGCAATGTATTATGCCTTTGTTGTGGACAAATATACTGATGACTATTTATTGCATAACCATGATACCAAGCACTCACCCAAGTAGAAAGATGCTCCACTTATACTTCTTCTATCATCAATGAAACCTGCCCAATATTCATCTATGTAGACAACAAAAGATAGATCCTTCCATTTTGGATACCATAATACAAAATCTTCTATACCTTTGAGGTATCTAAATATCCTCTTCACTGCCATAACATGTGATTCCTTTGGTGCTGCTTGAAACCTTGCAACCTGTCCAATTTCCTGCATTAAGTTTGTTCTAGAAGTTGTCACATAAAGTAATATAACAATCATCGATCTATACTGTCTCCGATCTGCATCCTTGGAATCATCATCCTTACTTAACTTGCAACTTGTCTGCATTGGAGTACTGACTAGTTTGCAATCTGTCATTCCAAACTTCTTCAACATTTCTTTGATATACTTTTCCTAAGAGATGAAGATACCTTTATTGCTCTGACATATCTATAGTCTCAAAAATAAGGTTAACTCACGAAGCAAGGACATATCAAAATCGTGCTTCATGTCTTTGGAAAAATTCTGACTCATCTTGCCATTATCACTTTCGAAGATAATGTCATCTGCATAGACTTCAATAACCAATATATTGTGTCGATCCACCTTTCTGTAGAGATTAATGTTTGCATTTACTTTCCTGAACCCTTGTTGTTGTAAATATATGTCCAGTCTCGAACACCATGCTCTGGGGGCTTGTTTGAGACCATATAAATCCTTCTTCAATATGAAAACATAACTTTCATTCTCTGGCAACTGAAATCCTTCTGGCTGCTCAATGTAGAATTCTTCCTCTAGATCTTCGTTTAGGAATGTTGATTTCACGTCCATCTGATACACTTTAATTTTCTTGGAGCATGCATAAGCTAGTATTTGTCTGATTGCTTCCATCCTGGAAACTGGGGAAAACATATCTTCAAAATATATACCTTCAACTTGAGAGTATCCTTTGCATACCAATCTTGCTTTGTTCCTAGTAACTTGTCCATCCTTGTTCAATTTGTTCTTAAAGACCCACTTTGTACCGATGACATTCTTGTTCTTTGGTATTGGAACCAGTTCCCATGTGTCATTATTCTTTATCTGATCTAACTCTTCATCCATGGCCTTGACCCAGTGTTCATATTTGCTAGTTTCTTAAAAAATACCTGGCTCAATTGTAGAAACTAGTGCTAGTTGTTGTTGTTATGGTGAACAGATTCTTCTTTTGGTTTCAACTCCTGCATCTTTATTTCCAATAATATGATCTGATGGATGATTATTCTACACTCATCCGCTGGGTGTCTTTGGAGGTACTTGAATATCTTGTTTTTCTTGCTCTGCTTCTGGCTACTCTTCTTCTTCATCTACTTCTTCTTCTTTTAAATCTTCTTCGTGATCTCGTTCCACTGAATCTTTTCTACTTTGTTTTATCTTTCGATCATCTGTCTCATCAAACATCACATTGATGCTTTCCACTATTTTGTTGCATCTTAGGTTGAAACATTTGTATGCTTTCCTTTTGCTTGAGTACCCAACCAGTATGCCTTTATCGACTCAAGAATCAAATTTTCCAATTTTTCCATCTTCTCTTTTGATGTAACATTTTCTTCCGAAAAATCTGAAGTGATTCACATTTGTTGGTCTTCCTTTCCATAGTTCATATGGAGTCTTATCACTATTATTTTTAAGCATCCATCTATTCTAACTGTGAATTGTTGTATGCACTGCTTGTACCCAAAAGACATCTGTCAACTTGGAATTCATTAACATGGTTCTAGCCATTTCCTATATTGTTCTTTTCTTCCTTTCAAAATCTCCATTTTGTTGAGGTGTCTTGGCTACTGAGAATTGCCTCTTTATCCCATGATAATTTTATAATTCCATGAATTCCTTTGATGTAAATTATCTTGAATTGTCTGATCTCAAAAACTTGATTTTCAACTCTGTCTCAGTTTCAACCATCTCTTTGTATGTATTGAAGCTTTCGAATGCTTCTGACTTCTTGTTTAGAAATAAAAATGCAATCATTCTTAGGTATTCATCAACTAGTAGCATGAAGTACTATTCACCTTTCACTCCTTTTGTTCTTGTCAGTCCAACCAGATCAATATGTACAATTTCCAATGGTTTTGTTGTGCAATATTCCTTTGACTTGAACTTTGTCTTGGTCTATTTTCCCTGTAGACAATGCTTGCATAGAATGTTTGTTGGCTTATAGATCTCATACATTTCTCTTACTACTTCCTTTTTTTTTACTTTGACAATATTATCAAAATTTATGTGACCCATTCTTCTATGCCAGAGCCAAATTTCATCATCGTTTCCTAAGAAACATCTTTCCTTTCCCATTTCATTTAGTACATATATATTTCTTGGAGTCCTTACAATTATATCTACCAACTTACATGATTTTATTTCCTTATTTCTCACTTCTTTGAATCAAACATAAGCATGCGTCCTTGACCACACATTTGAATTACACTTAACATATTGTGTTTCATGTATTCGACCAATAAAACATTTTCTGCAATGACATCCTTACTTCCAAGATTGACTGTGCCCTTTCCAATAATATTGGCGGAGTTTTCATTCCCAAATGAAACTGATCCATCTCTTTCCTTTTTCAATGTTAGAAAACTGTCTTTTATCCCCTGTCATGTGATTTGAGCATCCACTGTCAACATACCATCCACATTTCTTGTATTGAGCTTGTAGATAAATATTGCATTCTTCAGTGTTGAATTGATCCTACTTTCTTATCCATATTCTTTGTGATTCTTGCTTATGACTGTTGATATTATTCTTTGGTTCCCTTGGAGGAACATCGAGTCCACAATCTATAGTTATATGTCCAAAGTTGTTGCAATTGTAGCATTCTACCTCATGACCTAATGATCCAAATCTGTTGTAGATTCTACTTTGTGCTTCATGAGATCTTCTTGGATACCCATTTCTTGTATATCTCTCATTGTTGCGTCTATTCTTGGTATTGGCTCTACAATTCACAACTTCATTCCCAAAATTATAACATGAATAACATGAACCAAGAAAAATAGTTTGATACTTGGGAGTGGAATATATTTTGAATGGTGGCGCTCTTCTGAATCCTTCTTCTTCTTGAGGTCTTTATGGATGCTGCTGATATTGACTTCTGAATCTTCTAGATGGTGTAGTGTTTCTGTAATGTTCCCCTTGAGTTTTCCTGTCTTCTTCTTTCAAGGGACCTCTGACAACTTTTGCATAGCTTCTTGGTTTTTCTTCTTATTCTATCATTTTGGAGCTTGAAACTTTCTCTGTCTTCATATGATTGTATCCCAATCCATATATGTCATAGTAAGGTCCTTGAATGTTAATGATATTATCCAATATCCTGGTGTTTGTTTGCTGCATGTCCTTTTCCTGAAGATCTTTTCTTAGAGTGACTATCTCAGCTTCCAAGCCTTCAATTGTCCAGTCTCTTTTTTCTAACTTCCCTCTAAGTGCTTACTTAATCTTCTTGTCTTCTTCTACCTATAGTTTCAGCTTCATGATTGTTTTCTCGACTTCTTTGGAGTTATGATATTCCTATTTCTTAGTTGGTTCTTCCTGGAGTGACTTTTTTTTTCTTTTTTCTTTTGATAACTTCTATGGCACTCAACAATTCTTCTCTATATTTGACTTCTTCCTCTTCATATTCTTATTTGGATATTTATTCATCATGGTCTTCTATTTCCATGAACAATACCTATTGGCATTGGAAGTCACCTCTAGATTGCTGCAGAGGTAAGCCCAATACCCATCATTCTGTATGTCATAGTGAAAAGTTTTAAAGGGGGTCGAATGGATGAAAACTCAGGATTATATCCCTTTAACTCAGTAAACTGGACTGGAATGCACAGGGAAGTGAGGTCTCAATATAACTTCAGTCAGTAGGTTGTAATAAGGGTGAGTAGGGGGGATAATTTGAGGAAAATGAAGAGGCCTGCTATGGACATCCGGTCTTCCAACAGCCTAAAGAGGAAAAACTCAGAAGACAAGATCCTCTTGGTTCAGATTTTTAAGGAATTGAATGAAATTATCACTGAATTGAAATCAAACCTACATCAAAATTCAATAATAACAACCCGACTAGATCATCCATTCCCAAGTCATTCAACGTTAGGGGAAAAACAATCACAAGAAAATGATTAAAACTAGTCGTGATGCCACTGTGATCAAAACTACATCACAAGAACATAACTACCCTTGACTGGATCATCCATGCCCGAGTGTCTTAACAAAGTTGTTACAGAGAGATGAAAGGAAACTAACTTACGTTAAACAAGAAGTCTCAAATACAGGTACATAACCAGAGAACTAGAGGCTTCATTAAAACTTTACAAAACTGGAGCCTAGCTCAACCATCCCCTCTCACAAAATATGAGGAAGACTCCTATATACTCAGAGAAAAACTGCAGAAGCATACTTGAGTCTCTGCATTGAATGTATTATGTCTGCATGCTTCCTGTCAGACTGTGTATGGAGTCTACTATTGAAAGCGATCTCTGTCAGACACAATCGTGTGTTAGGAAAGCTCTGCAGCTGAGCTGACTAGCTAACAGTCCTTCCCTAGGATTTCCATTTATGGTGGAAATGATATTCAACCACCACCAAGCAACCCCAATAACTACTTCAACGAGATTGAGAAGGCTCGAGTCAGCACTGCACCTATGGAACTTGGTGGCCTCTGCATTCTGCCATCTGGAGCTGAGTTGGATGCTCGCAGGGATGGGTAGGTATTCATGGATGTGGACCAGTATCTGGCGGAATGATGGAGTGATGGGCGGGCTACTGGGTTGTGCGATGGCCAAGTGGAGGAGACATAGAGGTTGGGGAGAAACTATGGGGTGGCATAGGCAGGAGCTGAGGTGTAATGGGATGAAGTTGATGTGGAGTGAAATGGTACAGGTGGTGGGAGATGAGAAGGGAAGATGTGATAGGTGGGACAGTGAATGGAGGATAGGTATGAGGGAGCGAGAGCTATAGGGGAGCGAGAGATGTGGTAGACAGATGAGAGAGAAGGATTGGGGGACAGCTGTGGGGAAGACACTTGTTCATCCAGGATAGGGCACTATATGCGCATGCACATATCGCTGTCGTGAAAAGTGGTTTGATTCTTCCCCGCTTTTGGGCTCGATGTGTGTCTCCGGTTGACACATAGTGCCTCCACAAAACCATGGTTTCTTCCCCTACCTTCTCTACAATTTTTAACGACCGCGCATGTTGAGGCCCTGATATGGCCAACAACTGTTGATCTGAAGCATGCAGATCTCATCCACCCAAATCTACACGCCTCTTATCACAACGCACCAAACGGTGACATCAACTTCGATGGACTTAGGATAAACGCCATTTAGTGGGTTTTTAACCCCATTCTTCACATTTTTCCACCCAAGGGCCAAATCCAGTGGGGAAAACACCCCATACCATGATATGTGATAAAATTAGGCTCCATGGGGGATAGATTCCTCCCTGCGAGACTCTAAGATCTCCTTTTGTAGTTCCATTCGCCTTCTAATGGGTTATGGAGTCAAGCTCAAAACACCCTGCTAAGGAATATATGTCGAAAATAAGATGAAAACAAACATACAAGGCCTCCAAGGAGATTATTTATGTACAATCCTAAACTAATCAAACTTTACATGGTGCTAGGTGAAAGAAAATTTCCACCATATCCAATCAAGTAACTTCCTGAATGTAAGTTGCTTTACTTTGTCGGTGATCACTAGCAGATGATCCAACCGTGATAGCAGAACGATTACACCCTTTAGATCCTCTTCAAAGGCTGAAGTTGAGATGAAATAGGGTGGCTCCAATATATGAAGGTAATGCCACTCCATGTACTCACTGATAGGCTCTTAAAATGAGTGGCAGATCTTGGAAAATTTGTAACAGACAGCTTGACCTGCTCCATAGCTGCTCACACGTGACTAAATATCTCTGATAAGCACAGGTGGATGAGGAGCTGATGCAAGCTGACTGATATCAGGTGATGGCTGCTTTCTTACAGGCTCTAGAAAGGAGATAAAATGCCCCTCCTGCTTCTCCTCTGGTTTTTCTTCTTGGCTCTCCCAAGGGTTAGAGTCATAATCATCATAGATAGGACCTGTGGGAAAGCTCTTTTATTCAATATGCTGATCAGTGATTTCTATAGGCCCAAGATGGATGATTTCCTCATGATAATCTCCTTTAAGGAAAAGAGGATAATTCTCTGCTGCATGCTCTTGGAAATCCTGCATATCCAACTCATAACTTGATTCATAGCCGTCATATACAGGTTGGATGCTCCTCTAATCAACAAACTATGATGTAGGGCTCTGCTGCTCCTTATCTGAAAAATCATCAAAGTTTGGGATAGAAGGTACGTCGGGAGCATAATTAAAGGCCTCTACAACTATTAAATCTTCAACATCATCCTCAGTAGAGCTGCCAAGAACATCCTCTTCAAGGGATGGAAAATCCTCTGAGATTTCCCCAGAAAGGAAGCAGTCATGTTCTGCCTTCAATTCTTCTATCTCTGTAGAAAGAGACTTTACCAGCTCCATCAACTCACTTAGAGTCTCTTCTTCTTCCCAGTCCTCATCCTTACAACTCTCCTCAGATGTAGATGAACAAGAAAGAGAATGAACTGATTTCTAATCCAAGTCATCAGGATCCTCCTCACATCCTGCACAAGAAACAACCATACCTTGAATACAGCCAATGTATCCCTCATAACAACCATGAAAAATCAACTCATAGGGATAAAACATTTGGCAATAAGCATTGAAATCTGCATGAAACTACTCTAGGGAGGAGATGCTAGTAGGGGGTAAAGAATGATACCACTCACGAGCATCCCCTGCTAACGAGAACAAGAACATCTTCATTAATACATCCTCATGATGTATCTCCCATTAGTGCATGAGTTCATGAAACTCTCTAAGATGTTGAGCAGGGTTGTCCTCTTTATGCTCTCTAAATATAGAAAAATAATCATTCCATTCATTTGGAGCAGGAACAACATTGGGAAAACCAGGAACAACAGAAAAATTAAAGGGAGAAAACCTTCGAGCCATGATTATTTTTATTTCGAACTAGTGGAGTCACCAATCTATTCTTCAACTGTGGAGTCTCTAGGTGAATGACGTGCAAAATGAGTGTGTCTGGTATTTTTTCACCATCAAAGACAAGATCTGATCATTGTGTTCTCTGAGGGGCTACTAGGTGTAGGCAGAAGTAGCCACAATGAAACAGTGGATTTGAGACAGTGGAGTCACCACAGTAGAGTCGCCAGGTGCACAATTGTAATCTTTGATGTACTGAGTTCTAATGCAAATTCATAATCAGTAAGCTTTGTCGTTCTACCCAGGGAAAATCTTCAATTCGTCCCCAACAATAGCGCCATAAATGTTGGCACTGGAAGTCACCTCTGGATTGTTGTAGAGGTAAAACCAATACCCATCAGTCTGTATGTCACAATGAAAAGTTTTAAAGGGGATCTAATGGATGAAAACTCGAGATTATATCACTTTAAATTAGGAAATTGGACTGGAATGCACAAGCAAGTGAGGTCTCAATCTAACTTCAGTCGGTAGGTTGTAATAAGGGTGAGTAGGGGGAAGAATTTGAGGGAAATGAAGAGGCCTGCTATGGACATCCGGTTTTCCAACAGCCTAAGGAGGAAAAACTCAGAAGACAAGATCTTGTTGGTTCAAAGTTTTAAGGAACTGAATGAAATTATCACTGAACTGAAATCAAACCTACATCACAATTCAATAATAAAAACCCGACTAGATCATCCATGCTCGAGTCATTCAACGTTAGGGAAAAAATAATCACAAGAAACTGATTAAAACTGGTCGTGATGCCACTGTGATCAAACCTACATCACAAGAACATAACTACCCTCGACTAGATCATCCATGCCCCAGTGTCTTAACACAGCTGTTACAGAGAGATGAAAGGAAACTGACTTACATTAAACAAGAAGTCTCAAATACAGGTACATAACCAGAGAACCAGAGGCTCATTAAAAATTTACAAAACGGGAGCCTAGCTCAACCATCCCCTCTCAAAAAATATGAGGAAGACTCCTATATACTTAGAGAAAAAATGCAGAAGCGTACTCGAGTCTCTGCATTGAAGGAATTACGTCTGCATGCTTCTTGTCAGACTGTGTATGCTATAGGGGATATGTGGCAGACAGAGGAGAGAGAAGGAGTGGGGGACAGTTGTGGGTCGAACACTTGTCAATCCGGGATAGGGCGCTATATGCACATGCACATATCAGGTCCGTGAAAAGTGGTTTGATTCTTCCCCGCTTTTGGGCCCGATGTGTGTCTCCGGTTGACATGTAGCACCTCCACAAAACCATGGTTTCTTGCCCAGCCTGCTCTACAATTTTTAACAACTGTGCATGTTGAGGCCTTGATATGGCCAACGACTGTCGATATGGAGTGTGCATATCTCATCTGCCTAGATCTACGTGCCTCTTATCACAATGCGCCAAACGGTCACATCAACTCCGACGGACTTAGGATAAGCGCCATTTAGTGGGTTTTTAACCCCATTCTTTGCATGTTTCCACCCAAGGACCAAATCCAGTGGGGAAAACGCCCCATACCATAATATGTGATAAAAATACCCTTTATGTATCACTGTCGTTGAATTCATATTCATCTGATGAGGAACTGTCTTCCTTGATGCAAAGGATTTTATTGAAAACAAATTCTTTTATTTCTTCTACCCTTTTGAATTTGATTTTTCATTTTAGGGTCATATTCTTCTTCATTTCTTTTCTTTTTCTTCTAAGGACATTTACTAGAAAAATGACCAACACCATCACAATTAAAAAAAATCAATGGAATCTTACCTTTGTATTTGTTGGTTCCTGGTTTCAACCTTCTGACGAAGTTAGCCACTTCTTCATCTTCTTCTGAATCATCATTGCAGATACAATATGACTTGGGATTTTTTTCTTTCTTCTTCATCTTCTTGAATGCCTTGAATGTTGCTTCCTTCATGACTGGATTGTCCTGTTCTGTCCTCATCTCATAAGTTGTGAACATACCATGCAACTCATCCATGGTCATTGTAGATAGGTCCACTCATTCTTCTAGAGCTGAAATTTTTGAATCAAACTGCATTGGTAGAGATCTTAATTCCTTTTTAACAACGACCTCTTCCATTATCTCATCGCCCAATCCTTTGATACTGTTTACTATTTCATCTACTCGTAGAAAGTAGGATGTTATGTTTTCATCCTCATTCATCTTCAATTGTTCGAACTTAGCTCTGAAAATATGAAGTTTAGCTTCCTTGACTTTCACATCTCCTTCTTAGATAGTCTTCAGTTTATCCCAAATTTCTTTTGCAAAATCACAATGCATAATATTGGTATGTATTGCTTGAGTCACACCATTATTGATAGTGTTTCTATCCCTTGAATCATTTTCTTCGAGATTCTTTCCATCTCTATCTATCGGGGAAGGGGCAGGTGCTTTGTATCCATCTACTACTAATCGCCAAACATTGAAGCCTTGTGCTTGTATATAAGTCTTCATTATTTTTCTCCAGAAATCATAGTCCTCTCCATCAAACTGTGGTACCCCAATCCTAGCATGATCCATGATATCCTTCCAGTGGTTAGACTGCTTCTTTAAGGACCTTCTCTGAT
>SNQJ01S0088056.1:16477-48082 GCA_010110895.2 Picea sitchensis | reverse complement strand
TGTTTCCTAGTTATAAGCACATCTAGGAAGGGTATGCTATTGTTATCTTCTAGTTCCATGGTGAATTTAATGTCTTCAGAAATCCCATTGAGGTGCTCAAAGAATTTGTCCAGTTCTTCTTTTCCATGAGGCCATATGACGTTGGTGTCGTCAACATACCTTTTCCATCTAGATGGTTTGAGGGGGTATGTTTCAAGGGCATTTTTCTCAAATTTTTCCATGTAGAGGTTAGCTACAATTGGGGATAAAGGGGATCCCATGGCTACTCCACTTGTTTGTTTGAAAAACTCTCCTTGGAAGCTGAAGAAAGTTGATTTTAGACACACTTCTGCTAGTCTAGTTGTTTGCGGGTCTGCTACCTCCTTTATGACTTGAATGGCCTCATTCAGCGGGATCTTAGTAAAAAGTGACACTACATCAAAGCTGATGAGCATATCCTTTGAATCAATTTTCTCCTCTTTTATGAGTTCTACGAAGTCTCTTGAATCCTTGATGTAGGAGTCTGTTTTGCCGACTAGTGGTCTTAGGATTCCTACCACGTATATGGATAGTTCATAGGTAGAGGAACCGATTGTGTTGACGATTGGTCTTAGAGGGGTTCCTTCCTTGTGGATCTTCGGGAGTCCATAAATTCTAGGGGTAATTTGGCAGCTTGGTGTTAATCATTTTTTCATCCATTCGTCGAGGTTGGATACTTTTATGGCCTTCTTGACTTCTTTGATGACCATGGTCGACAAAACAAGTAAAAAGAAGGAATGAAGATTGACTTTTCATTAGTGCTTATTAATACTTCGATTATCATAACAATATTTATGTCAATCTATCAACTACAGTTTTAATTAGCAATTTCTTTCTAGTCTTGACAGTGCAAAGACTTCATAAAAAAATCATAGGTTAAAATATAATATGAAAATTTAAACATAAACAATATTTATGAATTCACATGATTTTACCCTAATAATTAGGTTTTATTTTTCTTCCAAGTAACGTTTGATGCATAAATCAAGACTGCCAAAAACAATTAATGTATGCAAAAGTGTCAAACAAAGTCATGGATTCCATGGACATTTGGCATGCAGTTGGCGTGATCTCCTATTAAGAGGAGTTGATAGAGTGTTTGAATGAGTCATCCAAACATAAAACCTCATACACCAATTCAAGCTTATTCAATTAAAGGGACCAACTCCAATGGCAATTATCACCCTTGCTCTGCAAATCTGCATGCACTTTTTTTTGGATATTGACCACAATATTTTTTTGGATATTGACCACAAAAATTAGTGCTATGATTCATTTCATTATTAACAAAACCATGAAATATTCCCACAAGTATATGTGGAAGAGAATAATGACATCTTACCAACTCTAACTCCACTCAACCAAAATGGTCTCCTCTTTTTCTTGCCCAATATTTAAATGGTGTCAAAAGTTGCAGGGCTTTATTATTCGTGTCAACAAAATCCATACCCAGAAAAAATGCTTTCCATTACAATCAAAATTTGTTTGTACACGTAATATTAGAGGCGAGTTCAACAGTATTTATGTGAGAATACATATGTTGTCATGTTGTAAACTGGAAAGTTCTAGTCTTTTGTTCAACTTCTGAAGCTTTGTGGCCAATATCATGCAACATTGATTGTTGTGGCTGATGGTGTATAGGGCGTCAGATCTGAAAGCAATTCAGATCCAACAACCTATACATCACTAGAAACTTTTGCTAAGTAGGGTGGATATTGCTCGCCTGAAACTTAGTCTTTTTTATTTGTATCAATCATTTATGATTACACCAAAACTCAGTGAAAATAAATGTTGTGAATTGTAAACTACAACTCACAATATTTATTATTAGCCTATATGATATCATGGGAATGTATTCTTGTGATCAAAATCCTGAGCAACAATACATGCAATAAGTAATCTAAACAAGGCCTCTATCTTTCCTCACTCCATAGTTTTCTACAGAGAATAAGATAAAACAATCAAGTGCAATGACGAGCATGCCTTCCCATAGGAGAATGAATCCACAAGAAAGCACCTTAATAGAAATTCTCGTATGAAATTTTTGTATTAACCATGGTATAATACTTGCCACCAATTGGTTTCAAAGATCCATAATATGACATCGCATAGTTGTTAATTGGATTTAGCTTGGGTAGTTGGAAGGATGATTGTTATCCTCCCCACCCAGGTTCAATTTCAGCAAGTGATATGTTGAGCTCTTAACAAATATATTATTGCAATAGCCTCAATAAAACATAAAGCTTGCAACCAATAGGGAAACTAGTAAATATTGCTTACATCCCATCAACACCCACTTCATACTCTTTCTATTTTATGAAAACTTTTGCTAGACCAACAATACTATAAAAAGTATAAAAAGTGTTGATTGTGAAATTATTCCAATACTTGTATTTCATAAACCAGGAAACCAAATACAATGGACAAAACATGTCAAAAGCCAAATTTGGAGGATATGTATGAGTGACAGGTTACAATACCTAAATTTCCAAAGTAAATGAGTTATTTGAAATTAAAAGAAAACTAATCCTTGAAACCATGAAATGGGTAAACCTATCCTCTCTTTTGGAAGTGACCCTAACTATCTCTGAATTGGAGGAATATTTTTTATTTTGAGAAAAAATAAAATGGATAACAATGCAACATGATTCCATTATTCTTCATTCTTCAGAACAATTTACAAAGGACACATTTTGTGAAGCTGCTTAATCAGGAGGAGACTTGCATTTTCTAAGCCATAGACAACAATGGAAATAATTCATTCTAATATCTGCAAGGTAATTGGTTTATGGATTGGATATGTCTTTAAGAATGCAACATGAAATGAAACCTTTGGAACCATATTAACATTTTGAAAGTAATAGCAACATGATATAGCAATTTGATTGCTCAATGGATCCATATTGGGAAAAAAAAACTTCCTAGTAAAATTTTGTGTCTCTACAATCTTAAGAATCACATATGTATCGGAATTCAGTCACTTCTTATTAGTGCCTTGGACTGATCTTGCAACCTCTTCAATTTTTATCTAGAAGTCATTCTCTCACTAAAATGGTCTGCTTCCAATTGATTTTGTTGGTATTTCAATCACTCATTGTTTAGGAACGGTTATTTTGCAAGACAAAGTAGTGAGGAAAAGTTCCAGCTACACATTTCTTAAGTTTTGTTATCCATGTACCATTGTTTTTCCTATATGAGACCAAGCCCCCATATTTTAACACATCCTTACAATGAATCTTGCTTTTAAAAAACTAAGTTAGAAAATTGAAATAAAATTAAGAAACAAGAATTATCTACCAAGTTCTTTCAAGATCATGCTCTTGTTCAGTGTGCATAATTTATAGGTCCATAAATGATGGTGGAGAAGCTACATTAATCTCATATACAAATCATTAAGTTCATTAAGAGAATTTTTTTTTCCTTCTAGGTAACACTCTACATCCATTTGCAACTAGCTATCTAGTGCTCTAATTCAAAGAGCATTGACACAACCCTTTGTATAGCTTGCAAGATTAGTACAAGAAACAACCTTCCTCAAAGCACTTAAAAGCTTGAGCTCTATTTTTTTCAAATTGATAGAAGAGTTTGATATAGTCTTTGAGTTAAATAGCAAGTATGATATCATCGATTCATGTTTTTCTTACATCCAAATGAAATTTGTGTTGGATCATGTTTTCATTGATGCCAATAGTTTGATTATTTGGATGTCAAAGGATTGATGTCAAGTGATTGAGTGATTAATTGATGTCAAGTGATTGATTGATGCCAATGGATTGATTGATTGATTGATGATTGATGAACAATGTATATGTATTATCCTTGATGAGAATGATAGATGTCAAGTGGAAACCAATCGATGAAGATGGATCAAGACACATAGATGAAGATGGATCAATGAGTTGTCATTGATACATGATGAAGATGGATCAATGAGTTGTCATTGATACATGATGAAGATGGACTCTTTGATATATTATGCATAGTTTGATGTCTCATTATTGTCTTGTCATGATTAATAAGAAGTACAAATGGATGAACTCCAAAGCGGTCCCCTTATGGTTGTAAAGGCCCCTTCGTACGACTACAAGCGAAACCGAAAGTGCAATTTTTTTTTTTTTTAAACAGGAGAACAATGACAATTACAGCTAGACGACACAACTGACGGTGAGCACCATGCTCGTAGAACAGGCAACAACAATTAAAACTCCACGCACTGGCACAAGAGCCATTGGGTGACATGCGTTAAACAACAAGGAGAACGACTACCCGCCCGACACAAACATGACCACGCCTACAAGCTAAGGGGAAACATCCCCAACCCGACACAATCCCTCGTCAACCAAAATCAAGAACCTCTAAGGTGCGCAACCAAACGCACAAGGGTTCTACAACCCAATGCCCATAAAAACTACCGCAAACCACGCCCGTAAAGGGTAGCCCAGATCTCGGCCAAGTTATCCTTCGAATCTAACCCTTAGGGAAAGCAATGATCCCCTCAACCGGGATCTTGTCGTCGCTAGGTGATAGACATGATAGTAGTCATGACACAACCAACACATCTAGACCTTTAACCCTAGCTACCATCGATGCGCTAGGAGACCAAATTAACTACCAACCTCCAGACGACTAACCCCAACCCCCAAATGATGGGCCAACTGACGCAAGGTGACAATTGACCATCAATAATTGCGCAACTATCCAACGAGTTCTTAGTTCCTTAAGAGACACCTTTTATCAATGAAATCTCCCGGACTATGAAAAAATAAAAACTTTGTGCACAGGGACTGCCAATTTTAAATCTCTAGCGTGAGCGCAATAATTGGGCGTTTGCTTAACCCTAAATATATATTCAAGGAGAGAGAGGGTTTAATAAAGAGAACAATAGTTGGACAACTAGAGAAGGTCAAGTAAAANTTTGTGCACAGGGACTGCCAATTTTAAATCTCTAGCGTGAGCGCAATAATTGGGCGTTTGCTTAACCCTAAATATATATTCAAGGAGAGAGAGGGTTTAATAAAGAGAACAATAGTTGGACAACTAGAGAAGGTCAAGTAAAACTGGTATCTCGCGAAAAGTGCACAATCTCCAACATCTCTTCAAGAAATTCTGGTCAAGAATATAGTTAAATCTTTAGAGGTGGAAAGATAAGAAAGAAAAAGATCATCCCTATTACACCTTTAAAGGTTGGTCCAAAAAGGATAATTGGGCATAAGACAATTGTACGTCTATAAAAGGTTATATAAAAAGGCTAGAATTGCAGGATGGCCTACAATTCACACACTGTCAAATGCTATTCCTGTTGCTAAATCTAAATCAATCACTAGCACTATGTCAGTTCGTTGTCTGCACAAAAACATGAATCCATGAAATCAGGACCCATTGTAATTACACCAACATTCATCCCATTAAGGGTTAAATTCGTTGTCACTCAAATTATGGTAATAATTAATAATACTACTGTAGGACACCACCGTTGGTCAAAATTGTTGCCCATACCCAGTCCTACAGTGCATTCAAATCGCACATCTAAAAACACTATCAACACAGCCGTCCAATCGCTGAGTTTTAAGGATGACCACCCGCTTAGTTTTAACCTCATTCGCTGGGTAAAATCTGTGACCGTCAGCTGAGTTTTAACACCAGACAGGCTCAGCTCATTAATGGAAAATAATCGTAGTCCAGTAGTTAAAGACCCCATTGAAACTGTGCTCAACTTAAAAGTAAATTTCGAATTGAACAAATGCTAACTACAAATTTTTGAATCGATTCCACTCCAAAACTATTAATATAATCAATGTCTGGTTGCAAATATATGTATCGTGGATGCCTGTAACGTCTCTCCTTTCTAGAAGACTATGTGCACATGACCTCTTTTCTATAATACAGTTTTACCTCAACTAAAGCACCTTAAAAAAATAAAGTTTAAGAAAATAGCATGGTTGTCATTGTAGTCAAAGGAACTGTAACGAAATCACAGCATACGATTCGCCAATAAGCCAAACATCCCAGAGGGAATTCTTGGTTGACTGTGTTAAAAGCGAAAGGTAATTTGGCTAACAGAAAAGTGAATTGCAGGTTAAGAATATAAGGAAAGAAAAAGGTGCGCCCTACCCTTTTGCATTGGAAAGAACCCCATCGAATTTATCCATCGATGTTACCCTCCAATAGAGGCGATTAAGGAATACCCTGAAGTTCAAGCCACAGGAAAGGGGTACAGTATCTTGATCAACAAGCAGGAAGGGAAAATACCAGCGATTCAGCCAACAACAGTCAGGGCATTCATGAAATTCCAGGAGCAACGATTCACGATTTTAAGGAAGGGAAAACAATCATAGATGAAAAGAACCGTAGGGCCAAATTCACTTTCATAAACAGTTTTAAGTGCACTAGAAATCCCTGACCAGGTGGATGGAGTCGCAGACCCAAAATCCACCCCAAAACAGGTTAAGATGCAAATCAAAAATCATTGGCCAGGTGTAAAAACTGCAGACGGTAAAGGTGTCACAACAAGACATGGTTACGATCGTAGAGGCAAAGGTGTCACAACAAAATCATGGTGACAATTCGTAGTGGTATGGTGACACACAGTTACCAGGTTTCAATCTCGCAGATTACAATCACAGAGTTACAATTTATCCAAGAACAAACGCAGGGTAAAATTGATCCATCAAGATATAAAACAAATGTAGAGGTAACTTTTTTGCATCTATTACATAATGACAATCACGGAGGTAATATTTTTATATCCATTTCCTAATTATAATAGCAGAGGTAATACTTTTACATCTGTTACATAATTACAATCGCAGAGGTAATAAAAACAAGTCAATCCAACAAGAACCAAACACAGATCGAATTTTAATATTTTTACATCTCGGGATACCAATATAAAAATGCTGACAATAGTAAGAGAATGCTAGGGCCATAAGGAGAACTCATCGAAAGGATTACAGGGATTCTATCAGTAAAGGCGCAGGAAAAATAAACAACAAGGAAGCAAAATAATCCACACGCAGAGACCGTATTGGAAGGCGCAAGTCAAACAATCAGGCAAGGACAACAACAGAGCTAGACGACTGATAGGTTCATCCTTCGCTTCATGATCCTCGCACAGAAAAGCAGGGCGTTTAGATCCATAGGTATTTTAACGCTAAGGCGACGACCGTAGATCAGGCTCCTGGCTGACTGCTCAGGCGAGGACTGGTGGGCTAGGGACGAAGGCTAAACAACCTCAAGGTCACAATCAACATAGCAAGGTGGTCAAGATATGCGGGAAAACGAAGGCCATGGGAGACAACAACCATCGAGCTAGGCTAAGAAAAGTTTTCGTCTCAACTTAAAAGACATCATTTTACTTTTCCAATAAATAAGCAGATCCAAGCATAAGTCCTAATACAATCTACCAAACGAAAATGAAGAGAGCATACTGTTGCTCGATCGCCCGCTCTGAATGACGTCCCGTGCGCTCCGAGCAACTCTCGCTTGCCGACCGGCAAGACTTCATCAGTACCTCCCAGTCAATGCTAGGGGTACTCTTCTTCCCCCTTAGCCCCCCAAGATGCAAAGGGGCCACACACTCACTATCCAGAGATTTTCGTCTAGCTCCCAGCTCGCCTTGCAAGGTCGAGATACCAATCCTCACCGAGATGGGTATCCCAACTCCCACAAGTTAAGTCAGTCAAGTAGATATTTCTGCAGCGTAACATTACACAAACCGAAGATGATCCAACCTCCATTACCTCCCTTCATTATATAGAGTTTCGTGGTTCCTTACTTTCCAAAAATTCTCTTTTAGTTAAGTTTTTATAATTAAATTCCTAAAAATTCCTCCCCGTACAAGTGTCACCCATCCCCTTCATTCCTCCATAAATTAACTTCTTTAATTAATTAATTATCTTTGTTTCCCTCACCCACCTAGAGTTACTCCTAGAATCACTCCTAGGTGTCCCCAAATTCTCTTACAGGTTTTAATGACTTTCCCCAATATTAAATTGCTAGTTTAGTTTAAATTAGAAAGATCTTAAATGGTAGATACTTTACTAAGTTTGACTTCCCGCTTTTTCCCTTTTGTTCCCATTTTCCCTTTTTATGTTTACCTCTTTTCCTAGTTTCCTAATATTTTATAATTTCCATCTTTCCCTTTTTTAGTTAGACTCAAAAGGCAGGTGTGGAAACTAACCCCTTTTCCCTTTTCTCATTTAATTAATGTATTTTAAATCATCAAAAAAATAATAATAATAAAACAATTAATTCCCTTTTTAAATTTTACTCCAACATTTATTATTATTTTATTTTTTTATAAACAGGATAAAATTTTATCATTAGCATGATTTAGACCTAGACCTTAATTTTTGTGATGGGTGACATTTTATTTGGGAATTTGTTTTTTTTTTTTAACAATTCTTATCACATTGTTCATCCTAAGGTCATCTAGGTTCATTCATTTATCAATAATTACACGACGTGCCCTTCAGGACACACTAGGCACTCCAAGGGTGTCACTTGCCTCATCTGTTCCCTTGCGCGACATGCCCTTCGAGACGCACTATGTGCTCCAAGGGTGCCACTCGCCTCTTGACTGACTTGGTAGACATCAATAACCCCTGAGTCAATACTCCACCAGGTGAACTTGTGGGAGACTAAGGGCCTCTAGGGAATAAGGCTCATGCCTTATTGCGCGCCCCTTAGAATCATCGTGAACGACAGTCGCAGTCTGCCCTCACAGCATCGTGGGTCCTCTTGAACTAGGTAATCGTTAACCTACAGTTCGATCCACGGTGGGAGTACTAGTAGGCTGTGGCAGGGCTGCTGACCACACCTATCCCTCAACATCTCTGGTAGTCGTGCATGACCCCTTTACTCCATATGTGAGTATGGTCGGCAAGCTATCGGCAGCTTGCATCATCAACAAATCATGTCAGAATATATCCATATCATATCATCTAATCAGATGCACTAATATCACAATAAAACAATCCAACCCCAATGGGATACTCCCTGATTCGATCCAGAGTCCAAGGGGTTTCATCGATGTCTCTGCATCCTCGAGGTCCAAAATCCTGCACACTCAGTAAAACCGAGTCAATAGCACCTGTCTATGTCAATGTGGTAAAACAACATGTTATCAACCCATATCGCTTCATAATCAAAATCAAAGTTTTAATAGCATATTAATCCGGATCACTTACGAGCAAGTGTCCTCAAAGAATAAGTTCACCCAGTGTGAAAGAGCGGGATGTTACAATGGTGAAAGCCCTCACGGGAAGATGTTTTGTGGTTAAGTTGTGGTTGAGAGAACCCATGCTTGTATGTAGAATAATGAGATGAAGATCAATGACTTTGTTGATGAAACTATCCTAGATGGATAGTGATTGTCATGCCATTTCCGATGGTATGTGGAATGTCACATAACTCCTCACGGTTTGAGAGTTATGACCTTACGAAGTTGCAGGACCCACATATGATGGCTTGAAGCCCCAAATGGTCAAAGAAGTCAAAGTGCTTGAAAATAAGAAACATTGTTTTAATGATAAAGTAAAGTGACAAAATCAAGAAGGATTATTTTAATAAAATAATGGAGAACTTTCTATTTATAGAAAGTGGTTAACCCTAAAATAAGGAAGTGACCTAGATATGTGTTAAGTGACCTAGAAGATGAAGAGTATAAATAAGAGGCTAGGGTCTCTTGTGAATACACACTGGTTGAAGATCTCTTGAGCATGATTGAAGATCTATTCTGAGAGAGAGATGGTTTGGATGATCTCATGAGCACAATAAAGTCTCATCAAGTCTGAGATCATGACGACAGAAGTCTCGAAAGTTCAAAAACCCTAGTTTTATGAGGTATATGCGGGCTGCTTTGATCTAGGGCACGTACATATGTGGGATGAATGAGGACATGGCACGTACAGTTGATGAGGTCTTGAAGATCTGTGTTTGAGCTGATGAAAATCTCTTGGATGATGAAGCAGGTTCCAGATCTTCATTCTATGGGCTTAGATCTTCCATAGAAACTCTAGTATGGTTGCCTTATTTGTCTTGATGGAAGTTCTTGTTTGTTGTGAGGTGAATGCTTGAGGAATTCTTGGTATGGTTGTTGTGATGTGGTATGTGTTGGTTGATGGATTGATCAACACTCTTGTGACTCAGTACTGATGCGATGACTTGTTGATGATATATTATCGATATATGTTGTTGACATGTGCTCACATCTAATTGGTTATAAATGACAACAATGAATAATGAGTAAAAGTTGAATGCTAACTAATGAGTTTTGTGTAAGAGGGAAGTTTTGAAAAAAAGCCCCACACTCATTCAACCCCCCTCTAAGTGTGGTAGGTGTGTCCATCAATTTTTTTGTTGTCTCTAATCCATCCTACCAAGAGCACTACAAGTAATGAGGTGAAGTTGTAAAACGTCGATAGTAGTTCCATGATGGAAATGTTCCCCTAGTCGTGCTTATTACAATGCCAACATGATGATTCACAATACCTTGTGATTAGACTTCCATTGGATTGTAATAACGTCACAAAGCATAAGATTAGCCACCTAATTGGAAAACAACTTGAAACAAAAAGTGTTCTTTAGGTAGATAATGGATGGTCAATCTTGACACATATATAAGTTGTCAATAAGCGGTATGGTATAGAGGGAGCCTTAACAAAAAAATCCAGATCCCTAAAGAATTAGAACATTGCATCACAATGGAGCATAAGAGGACAACATATATTTGTAAAGGTCAATGTTCAACTATTGTTGGTGAATGTAAGGTACTAGATCTATTATAATAGCTTAAAACAAAAATATTGTAGGGAATAACATCAGAACAACACAATAGATGAAACCACAACACCAAAATAATACATTTATTGATAGGAAACAATGTTCACTTGCCTCTTCGAGGGGAAAAACTCCAGTAGAGCAATTCTCTATTAAAATAATTCTCAATACAAAACTTCTCATACCCTCGAATCCTATTTATACTAAATCTATCTACCAAAAGAACAATCTAGAGGAAGATCTTCTAGAAGAGGAAGCTTCTACTAGGTCTTCTTACATTTGACTTATTCTTCCTTATTACTAGGCCTTATTAATATTGGCCTTTATTACATGGAAAATATATTATTCTATGTACGTGAGGGGTTAGGTAGGTTAGGTCCCTAACATGCCCTCCCCATTAAAAAAACAACCTTGTCCTCAAGGCTTGAGATGAGTAAATTGTTGCAGAATGGTAGCTGGATCCTAGGTGGCATCTGTTGGAGTTGTATATTTCCACTATACTAACACTTCCTTGATGTTGCACTGACGAAGAAAACACTCACGCTGGTCCAAGACTGCTTTTGGTTTCAACTAGATGGAGCCTTCTTCATCCAACTTGGGAAGGCTGGTTTGAGTTTGGCACTTAGTTCCAATCATCTTCTTTAAGCAGGAGACATGAAAAATAGGATGGGTCTTAGATTTACTAGGAAAAGCTAACCGATAGGCCACATGTCCCACATGCTTGAGAAATGTATAAGGACCATAAAATTTGGGCATCAGTTTTTGACAATGTGCGGCCTTGAGTGAAGTCTTGTTATAAGGTTGCAGTCGAAGAAACACCTGGTATCCTTCAACAAATTGACGTTCAGAGCGACATTGATCTGCTTGTTTCTTCATGCGATTCTGAGCCATGACCAAATTTTCTTTGAGGGTATGGAGTGTTGGAGAAATTTCTATTTTCGACACACTAGTTCAGTGGGAGTTAACTGACTAGTTCTATTTTAGACTTTCTAATGTTATACCATCACTATTATGCATGCATTCCTAATTATAGAATGTCATTGCCTATATGAGTGAATATCACTCACTCATTGATTAGATCATAATATACATTGATTCTCATTCTTCATTATGTATCTCTCTTCCTTTTCTTGATAAGCTTTGTTTGTGTATGCTTTAGCTAGGTCTCCTGTGCAGGTTTCCATGAAACACTGACATGGTATTAGAGCTGAGCTGCTTGGACCAACCCAGACAAGCCAGAGAAGAGTGAAAGAGGATTTGAGTAAACCTAGTTTCCAAAATCGTCGTGGCCTATCCCTATCAAAATGTGCAACAATTGAAATTGTCGCAGCCTATCCATATCGAAGGGTGCAATGATTGCACTCAGATTTAAGAAACTTTCTTTTTACAGGCATCGTCGCAGCCTATTCATAGCCAAGGTGCGATGTCGTCACATTGTTTTCTTCATCTGGGGTGCGACGATTTAGTTTTTCACAATCGTCACACTATGTCCTTCACTAGTGTGCGACGATTCAACATCGTCTCACTTGGACCTTCTCTAGGGGGTGATGATTCAACAACCCTCAAGAAAATTGGGTTTTTGCAGTAAAATACCCATATCTCAAAATCCACAATCTGGGTCGGGCTGAAATTTCGACCAGAGACGCATAACATAGGGATGCTTATGCTCACAAAAAATATCTAAAACCCACATCATATTTTAGGAGATATAGTTGTTGTATCACATCTATAAATGCCATAGAACCATCTGTCATATCTCAGATCCATGATCTGGGTTTTCGGGATCTTTTTAGAATCAATAGTAGGATGGAGGCGATGCAACTTCTTCAATCAATTCTAGTGATAATACTCACACCATAAAAATATTTTGAATGGAATCTGAAGGCTGCATTCCAACTCAAAATAAAAGGACTGTATAATTTGATGATGACGACAGAAACAGAACCTACATCAGCGCTTGAGAAGACCAGATGGGAGAACCGTAAGGATGAGGCCACATGATTACTTCTTGAGAAAATATCCATTGATCTATGGTTTCATGTTGTCACATGCAAGACTCCAAACGATATCTGGACCACCTTGGAAGGACTCTTTGGAAAGTAGGATGATATGCGAGGTCATATGCTTGAGGTAGAGTTGAATACCTTAGAGCCTAAAAGTTTTGATAATATATAGGATTTCTTTACTAAATTTAAATATTTGATTTTGAGCTTGGTTGAATGTGGTATTGATAAGTCTACACAAGAGAAACAACTTATTCTAGCAATCTTGGCCAAGATAAGACCAGAATATGTTGTATATGTCTCCAATTTCCATTATGGCAGATTTCTTTTGGGCGCAAATTGGAAAATTCCTACGATGGCTCAGTTCATTGAGTCTCTCACACAAGAGGAGACAAAACTCATACATATGGGCCTCATGAAAGATCCCAAATCACATGCACTCATCATGCATGATGGAAAAGGGTCATCCAATCATAAATCGAAGAAGAAACAAAAGGAGTTATTATATCTAGAGTCAAAGAAGGAGGGATATTCCAAACCCTTCAAGGATTCTTCAGGTTCCAAATATTATTCAAATTCCAAAGGGAAGAAGAAGAATGGAAAGAAGTGCATATATTGCAATAAACTGAATCATGAAGAATCCACGTGAATGAAGAAGCAGATAGATCTTATGAAATAGGTACTTTGGAAGAATAACCTTAGAGACTTCATTCCTGAAGGAGCCAAGAAGAAGAAAGAAGAAGACCATGTTCCTAAGAAAGGTAATCATCATGATCTAGTTGCAATTAATTCATCATCTGATTCATGGATTATAGATTCTGACGCATCACATCATATGGAAGCTAAAGAGGAATTTTTTACTTCTTTGATTTCATGCTTTGGACCTCCTATTCTCATGGGGGATGATACTCCAATAGAAGTTGCAGGAAAGGGAAGAGTGGAACTCCCTATTGGAAGTTTTGAGAATGTATTACATCTTCCAAATCTTTCTATAAATCTACTCTCAGTTTATCAGATCACTCAAATAGGTAAAAGGGTTGAATTTACATCAAATTCGGTTATTGTACTTAACATGCATGACAGTTCCATTATTGCAGTTGGTGAGGTAGATCACAAATCACAGTTGTATAAGTTCACTAAGTTTATTGACTATGACTCATCTTTGCTACTTACACATGCTAATGATAGTAGTATAGTATGGCATGAGATATTTTTTCATTTAAACTTTAGGTACATGCAATGACTTTCCAAGAAAGGAATGGTCAAAGGCTTGCCAGACATTCAATTTTCTGAAGGGGTTTGTGAAGGATGCATTCTTCGAAAGCATCCTGAAGAGAAATTTGAAAAGGGGAAGGCAAGGAGAGCCTCCTCTTCCTTGGAGCTTGTTCACAATGATCTCATGGGTCCATTTCCACATTCGTCCATCAGCAAAGAAAAGTATGTTCTTACATTTATTGATGATTACTCACGCTATACTTGGGTTTATTTTCTCAGAAAAAAGTCTGAAGTTTTTTAGCATCTCAAAGAATTCAAAGCTCTAATAGAGACACAAACTGGGAATAAAATCAAAATCCTCTGTACAGACAATGGGGGGGAGTATATCAACAAAGATGTTCAGAATATTTGTTGTGAAGCTAGTATCCAGTTGCAACAGACAGTTCCATACACTCCACAACATAATAGATTTGTTGAAAGGAAGACCATGTCTCTCAAGGAGATGACCAATTGCATGTTGCATGCAAGATCACTTCCTTCCAAGATTTGGGTTGAGGCACTAAACTGTGATTCTTACATACAGAACAAAGCACCTCATAGATCTGTTGAGGATAAGACACCTTTTGAGGATTGGACAGGTGACAAACCAGATGTCACACACTTTTGCATATTTGGATCTAGAGCATGGGCCCATATTCCTTAAGAAAAGAGGAAAGCCTTAGATCCAAAGAGCACACCTTACATCTTTGTGGGATATCCAAATGATGTGAAGGGGTACAGATTGATTGATCCCTCTATAGACCGACTAATCATTGAGCGCAATGTTCAGTTTGAGGAGAGTCCTTTGCATGCACCTCCAGTGCAACATGCAAAGACTCTTGTGCTTCCAACAGTTCCAGACATCAGAGATGATGATTCCACAGACTCAAATGCTACATATTCAGACAAAGATTCATAGGATTTTGTACATGCAGATGAGTAGGTAGTACATCCAAGTGATGAGCCAGCGTCGAAGCTTCAACAAATGCCCAAGTGGGCACAGTCCACACTTCAGGTAGCAGGTAACCTTGTAGGGGATCCATTGGATTCGAGGAGGAATCAATCTCAGCATGTGGATCCTTCTCATGTACTTTCATCCTCTGAACCAATGATTCCCATGCATTGCTATATGGTTCAATATTCTGATCCACATACCTACAGTGAGGTTGTTGGCAATCCACTATGGGAAGTAGCCATGCAAGAGGAGCATGAATCTCTCCTAGAGAATCAGACTTGGGATCTGGTTCCACTTCCACCAGGGAGGAAACTTGTCAGATGCAAATGGGTCTATAGGACCAAGAGAGTAGCAAATGTTCAAGTGAGAAGGTACAATGCTAGATTAGTTGCAAAAGAATTTCAACAATTTATGGGATAGATTATGATGAGACCTTTCCTCCTGTAGAAAAGATGGACTCCATTCGCTTGGCTCTAGCCATTGTAGCAGCCAAAGGATGGGAAGTTCACCAGATGGATGTGAAGAATTATTTTCTTCATGGTGACCTTTCAGAGGAGATATACATGGGGCAACCACAGGGGTTCATTCAAAACTCATCTTTAGTATGCAGAATGAAGAAGTATCTCTATGGATTCAAGCAAGCACCTAGAGCATGGTATGAAAATATGGATTCTTACTTGCTTTCACATGATTTTGTTAGATGTAAATATGATTCCAATGTTTAAATGCTGAGGACTACTAACTCTGTGATGATTTTAGTACTCTATGTTGATGATCTTTTGATCACTAGTAGCTCTACTTCAACCATTTCTTTGGTCAAAGATATTTTTCATGACAAGTTCTCTATGATGAACATGGGTCCACTACACTTCTTTATTGGCCTTGATATTAGTCATGATGCTTTTGGCATCAAAATTTCTTAGGATAAGTATGTCAGGTATCTTCTAGATAGATTTTGCATGACATACTGTAAGTCTTCCTACACCTTTCTTATCTGGGATCAGACTTGAGGATGGCAGGGATACACCATTAGTGTATATCACTTTGTATCGAAATTTGGTGGGTAGTCTTCTATATCTCACCCACACCCCTCCAAATATCTCATATGCGGTAGGAGAAGTTTCCATATACATGCAGGAACCCCATGATCTACATTGGAAGGCTTCCAAGCGCATCCTCAGATATGTTCAGAGCACCATGAGTTATGGGATTCACTATGCAGTTGGTTGTGCATTAGATCTCATATGCTTCATAGATTCAGATTGGGCTGGTGATAGCAAATATCGCAAGTCCACATCCAGGTACACTCTTAGTTTGGGGTCAGGCCCAATTTGTTGGTCAAGTAAGAAGCAATCAACCATTGCTTTATCTTTCGTAGAGTCTGAGTACATAGGAGTAGTCAACTATGTCATTCAAACACTTTGGCTTCAACACTTCCTTACTGATATTGGTATCCAGTTTCACTGTCCGAATATCATATGGTGTGACAATCAGAGTACACTGAAATTTTGCAGAGATCCAGTACAACAACATCGAACCAAACACATTGAGGTTTGCATGCATTTCATCAGAGATATAGTACATGACAGGATCATTGATTTGCAGTTATGTCCTTCCTCTGAATAGACTGCCAACATATTCACCAAGACCTTCACTGAGAACAAGTTTCAGACTTTGCAGGATTGTCTTGCAGTGAAGAACACAGTTTCCTAGCATCTTCCTTTTCTTCTTTTTATGCATTGTCTTTTGAGGGGGGGGGTTGTTCCCACGTGGTTTTCCCTCTTTCCTCATTTTTATTCAGTGTTCATTAGTTGCATTGTACATGAGTACCTAATATGGACTAGTAGTCGATACTCATTGTTTACTCCATAGTGATGTTCAGGGGAGGTGTTGGAGAAATTTCTATTTTCGACACACTAGTTCAGTGGGAGTAACACTAGTTCAATGGGAGTTAACTGACTAGTTATATTTTAGACTTTCTAATTTTATACCATCACTATTATGCATGCATTCCTAATTATAGGATGTCATTGCCTATATGAGTGAAGATAACTCTCTCATTGATTAGATCATAATATACAATGATTCTCATTCTTCATTGTGTATCTCTCTTCCTTTTCTTGATAAGCTTTGTTTGTGTATGCTTTAGCTAGGTCTCCTGTGCAGGTTTCCATGAAACATTGACACAGAGAATAGCCTCATGAGCTGTAAGATTTTGGTCAAATGCCTGGACCTTCGAGACAATGGGTAGATATGAGAGAACTGAAGGTGGATTTTGTCCATATACTACTTCAAAAGGAGTCATGCGAGTAGTTGTATGGTAAGAAGTGTTGTACCACCATTCATCTAGTGGTAACCATTGAGCCCATTGATTTTGTCTTTCGGATGAAAAACACCTCAAATATGTTTCCAAACACTTGTTGACAACTTCAGTTTGACCATCAGTCTAGGGATGATAGGCGCTGTTGAGATGCAATTGGGTTCCCTGTAGCCTAAATAGTTCTTGCCAAAAATTGTTGGTGAAAGTGGGATCTCGATCATAAATAATAGAATGAGGCATGCCATGAGTCTTGAAGACATGATCCATGGAAATTTGATCCATATTGGATGTGGTAAATGGGTGTTGAAGAGCACATAAATGAGCATACTTGGAAAGACAATCAACTACCACCATGATGGCTGACTTATTTACCGATTTAGGTAAGCCAACAATGAAATCCATAGAGATATCCCTCAAAATAGCGGGTAGAATTGGAAGCGATTGTAGTGTGCTAGGAGCTTTGATTTTTTCTCCCTTGTTGTGTTGAAAAACATCACATTCCTCCAAAAAAGTGTGAACGTCATGTTTCATACCATCCCAGAAAAAAGAACGTTTGACACTTTCATAGGTTTTTGTAAGCCCTTAGTGACCAGTTGTGGGTGGAGCATGAAGCTCAGAAAGCACCAGGGATTTAAGTTGTGACTTTTTACTTCAATACAGATGGGATTTGTAGTGAATCTCATTATTGTGCCAAGAGTACCCTGGGGAGACTAGAGAATTGGCTTGTAATTATTGGATCAGACGTGAACTTTTGGGATTGTATAGCCATTCATGGAGAATAGCTTGGCGCAAATCTTGTACAATGAAGGAGAGGGAAAAAAGGGACCCTTCATCTTCATATTTTCTTGAAAGAGCATCAAAAACCAAATTTTCTTTGCCTTTCTTGTAAATGATCTCATAATCATATCCAAATTGCTTAGTCACCCATTTTTGTTGCTCCAGGGGTGAAGGACATTGCTCCAGAAAATACTTGAGGCTCTAGTGATTTGTCTTAATTTGGAAGCATTTCCCTAATAGATAAGGGTGCCAGAGGTCCATTACATGAAGAATCGCCAACATTTCCTTTTCATAGACTGATTGGCCCAAATGTATCTCTAACAATTGTTTTTTGGTAAAGTCCAAAGGCCGACCGTCTTGCATAAGGACTGCTCTAATTCCTCTCCTAAAAGCATCACATTCTAGGACAAAGTTCTTTATGAAGTCGGGAAGGGCCAGAACAAGAGTGGTGCACATAGTCGCTTGAAAGGCTTGAAAGGCCTGATTAGTTGTGGGAGTCCAAGAGAAAGAATTATTTTTAAGGAGAGTAATGAGAGGCATCAAAATATTTCCATAATTATTAACAAACTTGAGATAATATCATGTTAATCCCAGAAAACCATGCAATATTTTGAGTCGTTGGGCGAGGCCAATATTGCATAGCTTCAATCTTCTTAGGATCCACCCTGACACCTGTCTTGCCAAAAATATGACCCAATTACTCAACTTTAAAGGCTCCAAAATCACATTTAGATTGTCTCGGGAAAAGTTGGTGCTGAGAGAGTAGATGAAGAAATCGATCCACATGATCAAGATGGGTTGTCTAGGTTTTACTATAGATGAGAATATCATCAAAGAAAACTAAGAGAAAATGATGAAGAAAAGGATAGAAGACATGATTCATGAGGCTTTGTAAAGTAGAGGGAGCATTACACAAGACAAAGAGAATGACCAAGAACTCATAGTGGCCCCCATGAGTGCGGAATGCAGTCTTAGGGATGTCATCCTCTTTCATACGTATCTAGTGGTAGCCATAATGAAGATCAAGTTTAGTAAAGAAATGGGAACCACTTAATTCATCCAAGATATCATCAATGACAAGAATGGAAAATTTGTCTTTGATGGTGAGTTTTTTGAGGGCACAAAATTCAAGACACATTGACCAAGAGCCTTCTTTCTTAAGTACCATGACCACATGAGAAGAACGGGGGATAGTATTAGGACGGATAACACTTGCGGAAATCAATTCTTGAACAATTTTCTCAATTTCATTTTTTTGTGCAAAGTGATTACGATAGGGATGAACATTGGGAGGAATTATATTGGGGACGAGGGGAATGGAATTATCATGAACACCACGGGAAGGATAAAGTCTCTAGGGAGTGGAAAAAATAACTTGATTTTTGGAGAGGATGGATTGGAGGTTAGGAGGCATAGAGGGTTTCTCAGTGGCATGAATGGAATAGAGTTGTGCAATAATTCTAGAATGACCTTTTTCTAGGAGCTTTTCCATGCAATGGGAATTGATGATCTCAGGGGAACCTATTGTGATGCCTTGGAACTTATATTGTTGGCCCTCCTGGGTGAATTTCATGGTTAATTACTTGAAATTCATGAGAATGGGGCCTAGAGTCCTTAGCCATTCGACACCCAACACAATTTCACAACCACCCATGTCGATAGAAAACATATGATATTTCATGTGATACTGACCAATTTGGATATCCATATTTTCACAATGCCTGCCACATTTCATGGACCCACCATTGGAAATCATGATTTGAAAGTTGTTGACTGCTCGAATATAGCAATTATTTTATTGGGAAATGCAACGATGAATAAAATTATGGATGCTTCCACTGTTAACGAGGATGATAACCTTTCTATGCTTAATGTAACCAATTGGCTTGAGGGTTTGGGGAGAAGAGAATCCAGTGAGATAATTCAGGGAAATGATCGGTTCATCTTCAGGAGGGTTGGAAGGTTGAGTCATGTCAGTGGGTTCAGGTGACTCAACCACAGGGGGAGCCTCGACATATTCTTTAGAAACATCCTCAGAGATGGCCATAAAAAACTTTTGTTCCTTACACTTGTGCCCAGGAAAATATTTGTCATCACAATTATAACAAAGGCCCTTGAGTTGGCGTTCAACCATTTCTACCCGGGTCAATTTCTGGATCTTTAGTGGAGTGGAAGAAGGAGTGGGAGTGATTGGTTTAGGGTGAGGAATGAAGGAGGGTTTTTTGGTTTGAGAAGGGACAACTTGTTGTTCTTCCTTAGCTCTTTTAGTATCTTCCACCCAACTTTGAGGGTGAAACATGAGGACGTGGGCAAGAATCTCATCCTTGAGGCCACTAATAAATAATTCTCGGAAAAAAACATCAGACATGCCCTCTGTGCAGAAATCCAATCGCTTAAAAGAATCTATAAAGTCTTCCAATGTGCCATATTGTTTCAACTTTGTCAAATGACCTAAATGGTTGGTGTTAGTGTCAAAGCATTCATAAATTTTTGCAATAAATTGAGTCAAAGCCACATACCCTTGGCAGAATTTTTTTCTCCATTGCCAACGTTTCGGATCTAGATGGAGAGAACCATACCTTAGTTTGGCCAAGTCATCAGTAATGTCGTACAAAGATAAATAGTGTTCCATTTGAGTGACCCGACCTGTGGGATCTGAGCCATCAAATTTATTCACCTCCACGTGAGGGGGATGCAGGTCCCGCTGAAGGTGGTGGGGAGGAAAAGAGGTGGAATGGGAGGATTCAGGACCTTCAGGGTTATAAGGTGTGAAAGAAGAGAAAGGATCTAGGGTGGGCTTAAACAAGGCAGTCAAATTTTTCACTGTGTCCTGGCATTGTTGATAGGTGGTAGTCAATTGAGTGATGGATGTGGGAAGTGATTCAAGTGAAGCAAGATGGGATTTTAGGTGACCAATTCTGGACATAATGGAAGAGATATCAATCCAGGTTTGTTCATGAGCTTTGTCCAAGCTGTTGAGATGTTTTTCCCAATCTTGGTTGTAAGTGTGGGCCATGGGGACAAGACAGGGGCAAGGATGATTTTAGGGGCTAAATTTCGCTCATGGGCTAATTTTTCATGGTTTTTCCCAAAAAACGATTCACCCAAATTCTATAGGATAAAATTATTTTACCCTAAAAATCGCCAAAATTTTATATAAACTGTATAAAATCCTTAGAAATTTGAATATTTTTACAAAAATATCGCCAAACATTTATAGTTGGCATATGAAGGACTAGTAAGATTTGCCAAGGTTTCTACATTTTAAAATAAATTCCCTTCCTTAAAATCATCCCTAGACAGGGAGAAACATGGGACCACAAAGAAATGGTTTATTGGTGATTGGTACCATTATGATCAGTGCAAAGAGATGAATTCAATGGGATAAATTCCCAATAGGGGTGTCGGGAAGGGGTTGGGTCCGTTGGAAAAAAAAAATTGCTGAAAAATGATAGGTAGGACTGCAATCAGGGCAAAGCGAGGAATCTAATGGGATAGATCTCAAGTAATGGTGATGGGACGATCCAAACTTTTTCTTTTACTCCTGCGGAGTTATACTCTGATCTGAATAATATTGTAGTGATGAAATGGCCAAATGCTTAACAGGAAGAAATGTGTAGGAATTTCGCAACCAGAATGCAGGAGGCACAGGTGCACGACAATAGATCTTGTTTTTTCTATTTTTGTTTTCATCTCAAGGGTTAGGGTATTCAGGGTTTATACAGACAAGGGTTTTCCCTATGCTATAGCTCTTTGATATATGTGTGGGGTCCAATAGTATTACTCGGCCTAATATCTCAGGGCACCAACTAAGGAGGCTAGACCGTGCCCTTAGTGGTACTACTCGAATACCCAGGCACTAGAGAGTATCTCCCCGAGTGTTGCTCTCGATGGAAATATAGCAGTCAGGAGCCGATCAGTTTATCTATGGAGGGCTTCAGGATATCTAGGTCGATCTGTATATAGGTGTTGTCTGATGCGCTACCACTCGAAGGGGTACCAACATGGGTTACAAGGGTGGCCAATAATGTGCGCTTAAGTACCACTTATAATTCATGCATGTATGCTTCCCCGACCGTGGATTTATGTGTTGAACGATCGATCTTTGTAGCTTTAAGATGCCAGAATACGTCTCTACCCTGAGAAAAAATAACCCACGATATTCTTCTAAGGAAAGTGTTATGATACCACTTGTAAGGTACCAGATCTATTATAATAGTTGAAAACATAAATATTGTAGAGAATAACAATGGACAACACAATAGATAAAACCACAACACCAAAATAATACCTTTATTAATATGAAACAATGTTCACTTGCCTCTTCAAGGGAGAAACCTCCAGCAGAGCAACACTCTATTACAATAATTATCAATACAAAACTTCTCATACCCTCAACTCTTATTTATACTAAATCTATCTACCAAAATAACAATCTAGAGGAACATCTTCTAGAAGTAGAAGCTTCTATTATGCCTTTTTACATTTGACTTATTATTCCTTATTACTAGGCCTTATTAATATTGGCCTTTATTACATGGAAAATATATTATTCTACCTACGTGAGGGGTTAGGGAGGTTAGGTCCCTAACAATGAAACATATCATAACAAAGAGGATGAAAACCGAAATATTTAGAAGTTCCAAGTGTTTGTTTTGGTTAAAATTGCAAGAACAAGCATTTGAAACCTCCATAATTCTCTATACAACATATTCATAATTTAAGAAAAAACAAAAATAAAAAAAAGTTTCACACTTCCTATGATTTATTTTGACCAGAAAAAAAACCAAGAGTAGAGAGAGGACATATTGTCAAGATCAGAGGGGTCGGAGGAAAAAATACAGGAGGAAGCAAAACAAGCAACATATGACCTTAGTTTTAGAGATAGGTTGCTTGATTCATTTCCTACTCCTTTATGTCCACCTATTCCTTTGATATCAATTTCATGAGTGCTTATCTCTTTTCTCATGTCGCTCTCCTCAGTCATAAAAAATTATGGAGAGGATTCACCCTTTCTATCTTCTTTTTTTCTCAATCATTCACATATTTGAGAGTGACCTTAAATCAATAAATCACCACCTAAAGATCAAAATAATATATTCTCGAATGTTTCCATTTAATATATCACAAGGCACATATGAATGTTGGTCATGTCATTAAACCTAACCAATTTCTTCCTCCACTGTGACTAGATCTAGGTCCTCACTGCTAAGATTTGAACTCTAGTACACCTTAAATCATGTGCCACATTAGAGCTTCATTTTGTTACCATAACACAATTTATTGCACAAGCATTGTTACCTACCAAACCTACACTTTAAGTGATAAAACCCAAAAAACACAAATGCAACTTTAGAGGAACTAAGATGGGTTGTCCATTGCCATTGCAACAACATCCTCCCTCTCTTTAGAAAAAAATCTCCTCTAACACTTGGGGGGTTTCCCAAGGAAAGTGTATGATAAACCTTCGAAATAGGTGAATGGGTGGACTGAGACTAGTTCCTATCCCATGTAGCGAATATGGAGTCAAGAGATTAGTTTTAGGGATTTGTTTTCTATTAATGATTAGGAAAAAATAAAGTTGCAATAGAAACCAAACCTAAATTGTTGTTTATTAATATAGAAATTTACTTGGAGGGCCCTTCCAAAGGCACACCTCTTAAAACTAACTATGAGGGTGTGTCTTATAATGAATTATAAAATATGAAACTACTATAATTAAGATGGAAGTTACAAGATTAATACATTCGGAAATAAAACAACAGAGGAGAGTAAGAGGGGAAAGCCCACACCTACATCCTTCTATTAGAGTATCCTTCACAAATATTCCTTGAAGCATATTCTACAAACAATTTATAGCATCAACATTCAATAATTGGAGATGAAAACATAAGCCTCACATTTAAGAAGAAAGAGCCCTTACATTCATATTTCATTCACAAGATATTCAACTAATCCCATAGAGGGGATCTCCCCAAATCCAACCATTAATGATAATGGAGAGAGATAGTCTTTATATAGACTTCTAGTTCCATCTCCTTACAATAAAATAATAATTTGTGGCTTATGGATCCACAAATCTCCTTAATGGATAAAAATACAATATTGGATATTTTTAGATCCACTCTTTTCTCCAAGGAATAATGATTGTAAATCCATGCACAAGTCTCCTCTAGGAGAGCACCACTCTAGAAATGAATATAATATGCATCATAAAGATTTGAATGCCACCTATACCCATCTTGTGCAAGGCACCCCTTGGAAAATGTGCTTATTTGAACAAGGAAAGTTTGTTAGGCCATATGTGCCTCTCTTCCTTGGAACAATCTTCAACATAACCAACTCCCTTTTAAATTATATTGAATGACTTTGTCAAGGGAGTGCTCCTCAAGAGAAGTTATTATTCTCCCTTGGAATGATGAATTAATTCCATGTGTCTTCCTTGAGGCTAAAGCGCTCCTCCATAAATGTGTCAACATCCCTTGTAGAGAGGATCTCCTTGACAGATGTGCAAAACAATGGGAAAGGTTGTTATAGAAATCCTTAAATATAGTGTGCCCTAGGAATGTGTACAAGAATGAGACGCCCTAATAATGAACATAACCAACAACAATCCTCAAATATAATTGATCCAGATTATGTTGAGAATGAAATGAGATACACACGAAAAATATAGCAGAGAACATAGAAATACAATGAAACCCAACTTCTATTAATGAAAAATAGAATATTATAGAACATAAATTAGCTAGAATGATGGTATCATATCTCTGAAGAGAAATATATGAAGCTACACTCATTCCTAATAAGCATTAAATCACACTCCATTGCATGCTCAAAGGACCTCCCTCACTTCAATTATATATGGGAGAGTTAGAGGAGAATAATTCCCATGATGCATGTGGGATAACTTGGTCTAAGTTTACAAAATGCCATAGACATGTAAAACACTAAGACTTCTCGGGACATCACCCATCCTAGTACTACTCTAGCCCAAGTGCACTTAACTACGAAGTTCTAATGGGATGTGATGCTTTAACGTTGTATGAATATACATAATACCACTAGGAAATCATTACATCATGGTTGTGATTAACAAATGGATATTACACTGCATTCCCCATCAGAAGGGTGAATATCATGGTTTATAAAAACCACAAGATTGAAAACATTGATTCAATGGAAAGGGTTGATGGCCACTGATATCCACCTGGATCATTCCTCCCCCCTTAGGAAGAAATGGTCCCCATTGCATCAAGTTCCCTTGAGAGAAGGGGAAACTTTTGTTAAATTTGAACCTTGGAGAGTTGCTTACCTTGTTGAAGTATACATCTTGCTTGTACTTGGCAATAGCCTATTAAAGGATGTCATGAACCTGTTGTTGGAGGTGCTACATCTGTTCAACAAATATTTATGCATGATCTACTTTGGTATGAGTGTAGGAGGAATATATTGGATAAGATGAAGCATGAAGAGATATATCAATGGGGGCTAATGGATGGAACCCCAAGAACACCTAAAAAGGTACTTGGCCAATAGAGCTACGAAGGGATCTATTATAGCTATGTTGAACATATTAAATACTCTCATTCTATGAAAGGGAGCGTCTATAGATTGGACCATTGGGTAAGGGAGCACCCATCACCAATCCAATTATGCTTGAGTTGGTAGTGCAAAGGCACCCTCATAGGTAAAAAAATATGTTTGTTCTCCTCTACAATCTTGTCAACCTGCTTCTACTGTATAGAAAGATCTTGGGATGAAGATGTGGTGGTCAACCCTGTAGAGATTACCCCCCAGAGTAACAATGACACTACATGGATGAGACTCATAAACAATGTTATGTTTCCACATATATGGTTGTCTCAAAAGAAAATCACAAAATTTTAGTGGGGAAACGTCACACAATACCTCATCTTTGAATGGCTTGATGTCGTAGGGAAGGCGACATTGTTGGCTGGTGCAAATGTCTCATCCCTTGCTCAACCATCTGATGGTGTACGGTTGGGGGTGTGGCATTATCAGTAGCTTCATTCTTTTTATGACCTCATTTGATATCAGGTTCTTTTGACTCTTAATGTCAACAATGAAATGTATTGGGGTCCTCTTCACCCACATCTGTGAATGGAAGAGGTGCTCTCCCTCCATAGGCTCCTCTAGTTCTTTTGGTTGGATTGTTGTGGCCGGGATGGTAGAAGTGGGTTCTGAATGAATTATATGTTTCCCATTATTGTGCTCTAAATCAGAGTCCTAGTCAGGTTCTGATTATTTTTCTTTGAGCTCAATCACCAATGACTATTTCAAGTGACATTCATTGGTCTTGTGCCAGGTGATTTTGTGGAACTGATACCACTTTACTGTGTCCTTCTTAGACTTCCCATCACCCTTCTTAGTTGGTGACTTGGATCGATTTTCTTGATATTGACTCTACTTTATGTGTCCTTCGTTCTGAGAGTTAGGGTTTCCCTTGCCATGCTTTTTTTGTGATGTATTTGCAAACCCAAACTCTCACTTACTCCATTGCTTGAATTTCTACTTTATTTTGACTGCATATCGATAAGTAGCTCCCAATGAGAAGATGTCCAAGAAATCCATATTTTTTAGGATGTACCTATGTAGGCCATTGAGATACTTTAGAACTAGGTTCTGCTTGGAGTCTCTGATACCCAACTTTGACCATACGGCATGGAAGATGTTAGTGTACTCTGACACCATCTAGTCTCTTCCCTGACACAGAGTCAGCCATCTCATGTATTGGTCATTGTAGTTTTCAACAGGGTATAACTCATCCTTGAGATCATCCTTAAAGGCTACCTAGGTGGGTTCTCTCCCGAATGGCGTAGATTCATCCATGGTGTACCTCTCTCAATAACCTTCCCACCAAAATTTGACACGGGGGAGGGATTTAAGGAGCGCGAAAGTGATATTTTCGATGTCAATTTTTTTTTGGATAGAGTAATAACTTTCTAGCTTATTCAACCATTTTTCTAGAGCATTTGCATCTATATGGCCTTCAAATTGTTGGGTTTTTATATTCTTTGAAGTAAAAGTCTAGTCGAGGTGGATTGAATGATAGTCAAATTCGAGGTGGATCAAAAGCAGGTCAAGGGGTCTAGGTAGATTGAAAACAAGTCGAAGGTCAAGGTTAGTCAACCGGGTAAAGTCGAAGTCAAAGGTCAAGGTGGTTCGACATGGTAAAGGAATAAAAAAAAATTCGAAGAGGTCAAACGAAAAGAGGTCGACAAGAGGCCATGTGGCTACCGAATGAAGACCGAATGAAGTCCGACTGGTAATTTGACTTGGTGTCAACTGTAACAAAATCCTGAGATTTGCGGGATTTGTAGCCAATGATCTACATGGATCCGTAACCATTTTTTGGCACCGATTCTTTACGGTTTTTCCTGTTGTAAATCCTATAAAGAGGATTTTTGTTAGGTCTAAAAGGATAACAATGATAATCAATTCTTTAGAGAAATATTTAGATGTAGGTTGTTGGTCATGTAGATATAAGTCAGATTGTCTATAGGGTTGTTCTTGCGCAGGCAAGAGGGTATGATGTCAATTGTGTCTTAGGTGTGGACCAAAGCTAGACATGTAACCTTTTATTTAGATTGAATAAGACAAAAAGAGGGCATAACGCTCAAGGAATGTTGGTTTTCCTGGTTTTGGTTTCCAGGGTAAAATCTATGTGTACCGTGTGATTGCTTTGTCATTTACGTTCTTGATTAAATTATTCTTCTCTTCTACTAGGTTTAGTGTGGAAGTCTATCTCATTTCCTGACAAGTGGTATTAGAGAGAAGTTCATCTATGACAAGTGGTATCAGAGCTGTGTTAATCTTTGACGCATGTATCAGATCTTTATTTACCAATCTTGATTCCAAGAGCTAAAACCTAGGTACAATAAGAGTTGTAAGTCATAAATTGTCTTAAAGATCATGGTAAAGAATGACGAGCAGTTCAAGAATAGAGATATAAAAATTCAATGGCCAGAATTGTGAGCTTTGGAATCTTAAAATGGAATATCTTCTTGTAGATCAAGAACAATGGACAACGATCTGTCCAGGTACCCATCCGACAGGCATGTCGACGAAAGAATGGGAGAAACTCGAAAGAAGAGAAAGAAGTATGATTCTACTTTGTCTTTCAGATTCTGTACTGTTGAATGTCTCAGGTGAAGATTCAGCCAAGAAACTATGGGACAAGATTGGAAGCTTATACCAGTCAAAATATCTGGTAAATAAGTTGTTTCTTAGAAAGAAACTGTATCTTCTGAGAATGAGTGATGGAAGTTCGATGACTGAGCATTTAAATGCATTTAATGCCATTTTAAACCAGTTATCATCTGTGGATATCAAAATCACCTAGGAAGAGAAGTGTATAAACCTATTATGTTCTTTGCCACACTCATGGGATAGCTTATTCATGGATATAGAGAGTAATACAACCATACTAGCGCTAGAAGACATGGTTGCTTCTCTATTGTCAGAAGAAATTAGAAGAAAGAACATGGAAGGATCGACCAAAGATGCTTTAGTAGTGAGAGGTTGACTGATGGAAAGAAATAAAGGAAAATTCTTCGATAGAAATTCTAAGTCGAAGGGTAAATCTAAATCCCCAGTTCAGTCGACAAGAAGATGTTGGAAATGCAGTAAAGTTGGGCATTAAAAAAAGGACTGCAAGTCGAGGGTGATGGAAGTCAGTACGGGATCCGACAAGAAGAAGTCGACTGAGAGAAAGATGAACCTAGATAAGAGAGGTGATGTGTACCTGGTGTCGACCAATACACATTCAGATCAAGGTGTTTGGTTGATTGACTCAGGATCATCCTATCATATGACACCACATATAGAATGGTTTTGCGAGTATGAATGATATGATGGAGGTGATGTGTTCTTGGGGGACGAATCGATAACCAAAATTGTCGGATGAGTGAGAGTTAGACTGATATTGCAAGATGGGAGGAAAAGAACCCTTCCAAGTGTGCTACACATTCCAGGTTTGGAAAGAAACTTGATATCTTCTAGCAAGATGAGTGATGTTGGATTGCACACTCTGTTTCAGAAGGATTCCTGCAAGATGGTCAGAGGTGCAATGGTATTAATGAAAGGAGTCTGGATTGGAACCATATACAAGTTGTTAGGTAATGTCAACTCGACTAGATGAGACAACATCATTTCTCTTGAATTTGACTTGAATTTGACTCAACTCGACCAAAATCAGGTCGAGTTGGTACAAAACGACTCAACAAGACATGATAAAATCGACCCGACCATGCTATGGCATGAGAGGATGTGACACATTGGAGAAAAAGGACTTTGATCTATGCACAGTAAAGGTATGGTCGAAGTTTTTCTTGAATGTGGTTTAGAAGTTGACTTTTGTGAACATTGCATATATGGAAAACAAAGTCGGGTGAGATTCCCATCTGGAGCAACAAGGGAAAATGGGATTCTAGAATTGGTGCATAGTGATGTGTTTGGCCCGATTACAATGCCTTCGCATGGGGGATACTTGTATTATGTCTCCTCCATAGATTAATTTTCCAAGAAGCATGGATATATTTCCTGAGTATGAAAACATAGGTTTTCAAGACATTTAAAGAGTTTAAATCTCTTGTAGAAAACCATACAGATAAGAATGCTAAGGTGCTAAGAATTGACAATTTTGGTGAATTATGTGGAAAATAATTTGATTAGTTCTGTATGCAGTGTGGCATAGCATGAAAAAAATCCACACCATATAACCCACAAAAAAATGTAGTTTTTGAGAGAATGAACAAAATGTTGATGAACAAGGAAAGGTTCATGCTCAGTGGTGCTAGGTTCGCATAAGAATTCTGGGTGGAGGCAGTCGACATTGCAAGATATTTGGTGAATATGTCTCCTTCATCGGTGCTAGTCAACACAACTCCACATGAGGTATGACTGCGTAAGAATCCTTCAGTTTCACATCTCAAAGTATTTGGTTGTGATGCATTTGTGCATGTTCCCAAGGAAAAGAGGAGCAAGCTAGACAAGAAGGCAGTCAAATGTATTTTCATTGGGTACAAAGAAGGAATGAAAGGATATAAGCTATGTGATCCTGAATCAAGTAAAATAGTGTACAATCAATATGTGGTATTCAGAGAAGTCAGAGGTAAGTTTGAGCCTGAAGAAATTGTTCAGATCAAGAATAATCCTGAGACGGTGTGGTTTGAACTAAGGAATGAAGAGGATGATTCAGATGAGTCAATTGAATCAGAGGAAGAGGTGGAACAACAAAATATGATAGTAAGGAGGTCAAAAAGAATAAGAAAATTAGTCGAAAGGTCCACCTGAATTTCATTCCACATTTATGCTAACTTCCACTGATAATGAGCCCAAGTTGTTTGGTGAGGCAATCGATTCGGAAGAGGGTAAACTTTGGAAGGACACCATGGACGAAGAGATGGAATCCTTGCACAAGAATGAGACATGGGATTTAGTCAAGTTTCCTAATGGAAGAAAGCTCGTCGGTAGAAAATGGGTATTCAAGAAGAAGATGAATGTTTTAGGTCAAGTCGAGAAGTTCAAAGCTTGACAGGTAGTGAAATGATATTCCCAAGTTGAGGGAGTTGACTTCGGTGAGATTTTTTCCCCTGTTGCAAAATTAACTTCCATTAGAGTACTAATGTCTCTAGCTACAACATTTTATCTGGAAATAAAACAAATGGATGTGAAGACAACATTCCTACATGGGGACCTAGAAGAAGAAATCTACATGAAACAACCTGAAGGATTTATAGTAAAGGGAAAGAAAGAGTTGGTGTGCAAACTGAAAAGATCCCTTTATGGTCTAAAGAAATCACCAAGGATGTGGTACAAGAATTTCGACACATACATACTTATTTTGGGATTTGTGAGAAGCAAAGTTGATCACTGCATATATTCCAAGGAAGACGGTGGGCATTTCATATTTGTAGCTTTGTATGCCGATGATATGTTGTTAATTGGAAACATCATGTGTTGGTATGTTTTATAGGCAGCGTATGCTTGTCATTGATGGCAAATATAGTAGCGATGATCAACAATGCAGTGATAATCGGGGAGGAGCAGCAATAGTGATCATTGGATCAACAATTCAGAATTCTTGATGGCTGTCAGATCTCAATGTAGACAAGAAGAGCACGCAGATATGGAGGATAGATCTCGGGTGTTAGATCCGAAAATGAGGACCGGCCATAATAGGATCTAGGATAATCTACACGATCTTTAAAAGTGTAAGGTGAAGCGAGTTCGTGAATCGGAGTTTCACGAATCGCGACATAGAGAGGCAAGAAACAATACCACAGGACTGTCGAAATCGCGATATGTGAAATCACGATATGATCTGAACCGTTGAATCAAGATCACATATGGACCATTGATCTGACTCATGTCAGCTAAGAACACGTGGCACAACCAGGCAATGACAAGTGTCCAACTGATTAAACATTTCAGGCACATGTAAGTCACGAATCAGAGTGACACGTGGCAGTTAT
>SNQJ01S0088056.1:0-11276 GCA_010110895.2 Picea sitchensis | reverse complement strand
ATTTGAGTGATCTAATAAACTGAGAGTAGATTTATAGAAAGATTTGGAACATTTAATACATTCTCAAAACTTCCAATAGGGAGTTCCACTCTTCCCTTTCCTGCAACTTCTATTGGAGTATCATCCCCCATGAGAATAGGAGGTCCAGAGCATGAAATCAAAGAAGTAAAAAATTCCTCTTTAGCTGCCATATGATATGATGCGTCAGAATCTATAATCCATGAATCATATGATGAATTAATTGCAACTAGATCATGATGATTACCTTTCTTAGGCACATGGTCTTCTTCTTTCTTCTTCTTGGCTCCTTCAGGAATGAAGTCTCTAAGGTTATTCTTCCAAAGTACCTGTTTCATAAGATCTATCTGCTTCTTCATTCACGTGGATTCTTCATGATTCAGTTTATTGCAATATGTGCACTTCTTTCCATTCTTCTTCTTCCCTTTGGAATTTGAATAATATTTGGAACCTGAAGAATCCTTGAAGGGTTTGGAATATCCCTCCTTCTTTGACTCTGGATATAATAACTCCTTTTGTTTCTACTTCAATTTATGATTGGATGACTCTTTTCCATAATGCATGGTGAGTGCATGTGCTTTGGGATCTTTCCTGAGGCCCATATGTATGAGTTTTGTCTCCTCTTTTGTGAGAGACTCAATGAACTGAGCCATCGTAGGAATTTTCCAATTTGCGCCCAAAAGACATCTGCCATAATGGAAATTGGAGACATATACAACATATTCTGGTCCTATCTTGGACAAGATTGCTAGAATAAGTTGTTTCTCTTATGTAGACTTATCAATACCACATTCAACCAAGCTCAAAATCAAATATTTAAATTTAGTAAAGAAATCCTATATATTATCAAAACTTTTAGGCTCTAAGGTATTCAACTCTACCTCAAGCATATGACCTCGCATCTCATCCTACTTTCCAAAGAGTCCTTCCAAGGTGGTCCATATATCGTTTGGAGTCTTACATGTGACAAAATGAAACCATAGATCAATGGATATTAACTCAAGAAGTAATCATGTGGCCTCATCCTTACGGTTCTCCCATCTGGTCTTCTCAAGCGCTAATGTAGGTTCTGTTTCTATCGTCATCATCAAATTATACAGTCCTTTTATTTTGAGTTGGAATGCGGCCTTCATATTCCATTCAAAATAGTTTTATGGTGTGATTATTATCACTAGACTTGATTGAAGAAGTTGCATCTCCTCCATCCTACTATTGATTCTAAAAAGATCCTGAAAACCCAGATCATGGATTCTGAGATATGATAGACGGTTCTATGGCAACTATAGATGTGATACAACAACTATATATCCTAAAATATGATGTGGGTTTTAGATATTTTTTGTGAGCATAAGCATCCCTATGTTATGCATCTCTGGTCGAAATATCAGCCCGACCCAGATCATGGATTTTGAGATATGGGTATTTTACTGTAGAAACCCAATTTTCTTGAGGGTTGTTGAATCATCACCCCCTAGAGAAGGTCCAAGTGAGACGATGTTGAATCATCGCACACTAGTGAAGGAAATAGTGCGACGATTGTGAAAAACTAAATCGTCACACCCCAAATGAAGAAAATAGTGTGACGACATCGCACCTTGGCTATGTATAGGCTGCGACGATGCCTGTAAAAAGAAAGTTTCTTAAATCTGAGTGCAATCATTGCACCCTTCGATAGGGATAGACTGCGACAATTTCAATTGTCGCACATTTTGATAGGGATAGACCACGACTATTTTTGAAACCAGGTTTACTCAAATCCTCTTTCGCTCTTCTTTGGCTTGTCTGGGTTGGTCCAAGCAGCTCGGCTCTAATACCATGTCAGTGTTTCATGGAAACCTACACAGGGGACCTAGCTAAAGCATATAAAAACAAAGCTTATCAAGAAAAGGAAGAGAGATACATAATGAAGAATGAGAATCAATGTATATTATGATCTAATCAATGAGTGAGTGATATTCACTCATATAGGCAATGACATCCTATAATTAGGAATGCATGCATAATAGTGATGGTATAACATTAGAAAGTCTAAAATAGAACTAGTCAGTTAACTCCCACTGAACTAGTGTGCCGAAAATAGAAATTTCTCCAACACTCCATACCCTCAAAGAAAATTTGGTCATGGCTCAGAATCGCATGAAGAAACAAGTAGATCAATGTCACTCTGAACGTCAATTTGTTGAAGGAGACCATTTGTTTCTTCGACTACAACCTTATAACAAGACTTCACTCAAGGCCGCACATTGTCAAAAACTGATGCCCAAATTTTATGGTCCTTATACATTTCTCAAGAATGTGGGACATGTGGCCTATCAATTAGCTTTTCCCATTAAATCTAAGACCCATCCTATTTTTCATGTCTCCTTCTTAAAGAAGATGATTGGAACTAAGTGCCAAACTCAAACCAGCCTTCCCGAGTTGGATGAAGAAGGCTCCATCTAGTTGAAACCAAAAGCAGTCTTGGACCAGCGTGAGTGTTGTCTTCGTCAGTGCAACATCAAGGAAGTGTTAGTATAGTGGAAATATACAACTCCAACAGATGCCACCTAGGATCCAGCTACCATTCTGCAACAATTTCCTCATCTCAAGCCTTGAGGACAAGGTTGTTTTTTTAAGGGGGAGGGCATGTTAGGGACCTAACCTACCTAACCCCTCATGTACATAGAATAATATGTTTTCCATGTAATAAAGGCCAATATTAATAAGGCCTAGTAATAAGGAAGAATAAGTCAAATGTAAGAAGACCTAGTAGAAGCTTCCTCTTCTAGAAGATCTTCCTCTAGATTGTTATTTTGGTAGATAGATTTAGTATAAATAGGATTCGAGGGTATGAGAAGTTTTGTATTGAGAATTATTTTAATAGAGAATTTCTCTACTGGAGGTTTTCCCCTCGAAGAGGCAAGTGAACATTGTTTCCTATCAATAAATGTATTATTTTTGTGTTGTGGTTTCATCTATTGTGTTGTTCTGATGTTATTCCCTACAATATTTTTGTTTTAATCTATTATAATAGATCTAGTACCTTACATGCACCAACAATAGTTGAACATTGACCTTTAAAAATATATGTTGTCCTCTTATGCTCCATTGTGATGCAATGTTCTAATTCTTTAGGGATATGGATTTTTTTGTTAAGGCTCCCTCTATACCATACCACTTCTTGACAACTTATATATGTGTCAAGATTGACCACCCATTATCTACCTAAAGAACACTTTTTGTTTCAAGTTGTTTTCCAATTAGGTGGCTAATCTTATGCTTTGTGATGTTATTACAATCCAATGGAAGTCTAATCACAAGGTATTGTGAATCATCATGTTGGAATTGTAATAAGCACGACTAGGGGAACATTTCCATCATGGAACTACTATCGACATTTTACAACTTCACCTCATTACTTGTAGTGCTCTTGGTAGGATAAATTAGAGACAACAAAAAAATTGATGGACACACCTACCACACTTAGAGGGGGGGTGAATGAGTGTGGGGTATTTTTTCAAAACTTCCCTCTTACACAAAACTCATTAGTTAGCATTCAACTTTTACTCATTACTCATTGTTGTCATTTATAACCAATTAGATGTGAGCACATGCCAACAACATATATCGGCAATATATCATCAACAAGTCATCACATCAGTACTGAGTCACAAGAGTGTTGATCAATCCATCAACCAACACATACCACATCACAACAACCATACCAAGAATTCCTCAAGCATTCACCTCACGACAAACAAGAACTTCCATAAAGACAAATAATGCAACCATACCAGAGTTTCTATGGCAGATCTGAGCCCATAGAATGAATATCTGGAACTTGCTTCATCATCCAAGAGATTTTCATCAGCTCAAACATAGATCTTCAAGACCTCATCAACTGTATGTGCGATGTCCTCATTCATCCCACGTATGTACGTGCCTTGGATCAAAGCAGCCCGCATATACCTTATAAAACTAGGGTTTCTGAACTTTCGAGACTTATGTTGTCATGACCTCAGACTTGATGAGACTTTATTGTGCTCATGAGATCATCTAGACCATCTCTCTCTCAGAATAGATCTTCAATCATGCTCAAGAGATCTTCAACCAGTGTGTATTCACAAGAGACCCTAGCCTCTTATTTATACTCTTCATCTTCTAGGTCACTTAACCCATATCTAGGTCACTTCCTTATTTTAGGGTTAACCACTTTCTATAAATAGAAAGTTCTCCATTATTTTTTTAAAATACTCCTTCTTGATTTTGTCACTTTACTTTATCATTAAAACAATGTTTCTTCTTTTCAAGCACTTTGACTTCTTTGACCATTTGGGGCTTCAAGCCATCATATGGGGGTCCTCCAACTTCGTAAGGTCATAACTCTCAAACCGTGAGGAGTTATGTGACATTCCACATACCATCGGAAATGGCATGACAATCACTATCCATCTAGGATAGTTTCATCAACAAAATCACTGATCTTCATGTCATTATTCTACATACAAGCATGGGTTCTCTCAACCACAACTTAACCACAAAGCATCTTCCCATGAGGGCTTTCACCATTGTAACATCCCGCTCTTTCACACTGGGTGAACTTATTCTTTGAGGACACTTGCTCACAAGTGATCCGGATTAATATGCTACTAAAACTTTGATTTTTATTATGAGGCGATATGGGTTGATGACATGTTGTTTTACCACATTGGCATAGACAGGTGCTATTGACTCGGTTTTACTGAGTGTGCAGGATTTTGGACCTTGAGGATGCAGAGGCATCGATGAAACCCCTTGGACTCTGGATCGAATCAAGGAGTATCCCATTGGGGTTGGATTGTTTTACTGTGATATTAGTGCATCTGATTAGATGATATGATATGGATATATTATGACATGATTTGTTGATGATGCAAGTTGACGATAGCTTGCTGACCATACTCACATATGGCGTAAAGGGGTCACGCACGACTACCAGAGATGTTGAGGGATAGGTGTGGTCAGTAGCCCTGCCACAGCCTACTAGCACTCCCGCCATGGATCGAACTATAGGTTAACGATTACTTAGTTCGAGAGGACCCACGATGCCATGAGGGCAGATTGCGACAGTTGTTCACGATGATTCTAAGGGGCATGCAATAAGGCATGAGCCTTATTCATTAGAGGCCCTTAGTCTCCCACAAGTTCACTTGGTGGAGTATTGACTCATGGGTTATTGATGTCTACCAAGTCAGTCAAGAGGCGAGTGGCACCCTTGGAGCACGTAGTGCGTCTTGAAGGGAACGTCGCGCAAGGGAACAGATGAGGTGAGTGACACCCTTGGAGTGCCTAGTGTGTCATGAAGGGCACGTCGCGTGATTATTGATAAATGAATGAACCTAGACGACCTTAGGATGAACAATGTGATAAGAATTGTTAAAAAAAAAAAAAATCCCAAATAAAATGTCGCCCATCACGAAAATTAAGGTCTAGGTCTAAATCATGCTAATGATAAAATTTTATCCTTTCTATAAAAAAAAAAATTAATAATAAATGTTGGAGTAAAATTTAAAAAGGGAATTAATTGTTTTATTATTATTATTTTTTTGATGATTTAAAATACATTAATTAAATGAGAAAAGGGAAAAGGGGTTAATTTCCACACCTGCCTTTTGAGTCTAATTAAAAAGGGGAAAGAGGGAAATTATAAAATATTAGGAAACTAGGAAAAGAGGTAAACATAAAAAGGGAAAATGGGAACAAAAGGGAAAAAGCAGGAAGTCAAACTTAGTAAAGTATCTACCATTTAAGATCTTTCTAATTTAAACTAAACTAGCAATTTAATATTGGGGAAAGTCATTAAAACATGTAAGAGAATTTGGGGACACCTAGGAGTGATTCTAGGAGTAACTCTAGGTGGGTGAGGGAAATAAAGATAATTAATTAATTAAAGAAGTTAATTTATGGAGGAATGAAGGGGATGGGTGACACTTGTACAGGGAGGAATTTATAGGAATTTAATTATAAAAACTTAACTAAAAGAGAATTTTTGGAAAGTAAGGAACCACGAAACTCTATATAATGAAGGGAGGTAATGGAGGTTGGATCATCTTCGATTTGTGTAACGTTACGCTGCAAAAATATCTACTTGACTGACTTAACTTGTGGGAGTTGGGATATCCAGCTCGGTGAGGATTGGTAGCTCGGCCTTGCAAGGCGAGTTGGGAGCTAGACGAAAATCTCTAGATAGTGAGTGTGTGGCCCCTTTGCATCTCGGGGGGCTAAGGTGGAAGAAGAGTACCCCTAGCATTGACTGGGAGGTACCGGTGAAGTATTTTCGGTCGGCAAGTGAGAGTTGATCGGAGTGCGCGGGACAACATTCAGAGCGGGCGATCGAGCAACGGTATGCTCTCTTCATTTTCATTTGGTAGATTGTATTAGGACTTATGCTTGGATCTGCTTATTTATTGGAAAAGTAAACTGATGTCTTTTAAGTTGACGACGAAAACTTTTCTTAGCCTAGCTCGATGGTTGTTGTCTCCCATGGCCTTCATTTTCCCGCATATCTTGACCACCTTGCTATGTTGATTATGACCTTGAGGTTGTTTAGCCTTCGTCCCTAGCCCACCAGTCCTCGCCTGAGTAGTCAGCCAGGAACCTGATCTACGGTCTTCGCCTTAGCGTTAAAATACCTATGGATCTAAACGCCCTGCTTTTCTGTGCGAGGATCATGAAGCGAAGGATGAACCTATCAGTCTTTTACCTCTGTTGTTGTCCTTGCCTGATTGTTTGACTTGCACCTTCCAGTACGACTTCTGCGTGTGGATTATTTTGCTTCCTTGTTGTTTATTTTTCCTGCGCCTTGACTGATAGAATCCCTGCAGTCCTTTCGATGAGTTCTCCTTATGGCCCTGGCATTCTCTTACTATTGTCAGCATTTTTATATTGGTATCCCGAGATGTAAAAATATTAAACTTCGATCTGTGTTTGGTTCTTGTTGGATTGACTTGTTTTTATTACCTCTGCGATTGTAATTATGTAACAGATGTAAAAGTATTACCTCTGCTATTATAATTAGGAAATGGATATAAAAATATTACCTCCGTGATTGTCATTATGTAATAGATGCAAAAAGGTTACCTCTGCGTTTGTTTTATATCTTGATGGATCAATTTTACCCTGCGTTTGTTCTTGGATAAATTGTAACTCTGTGATTGTAATCTGCGAGATTGAAACCTGGTAACTATGTGTCACCATACCACTACGAATTGTCACCATGATTTTGTTGTGACACCTTTGCCTCTACGATCGTAACCATGTCTTGTTGTGACACCTTTACCGTCTGCAGTTTTTACACTTGGCCAATGATTTTTGATTTGCATCTTAACCTGTTTTGGGGTGGATTTTGGGTCTGCGACTCCATCCACCTGGTCAGGGATTTCCAGTGCACTTAAAACTGTTTATGAAGGCGAATTTGGCCCTGCGGTTCTTTTCATCTATGATTGTTTTCCCTTCCTTAAAATCATGAATCATTGCTCCTGGAATTTCATGAATGCCCTAACCTGTTGTTGGCTGAATCGTTGGTATTTTCCCTTCCTACTTGTTGATCAAGAGACTGTACCCCTTTCCTGTGGCTTGAACTTCAGGGTATTCCTAAATCGCCTCTATTGGAGGGTAACATCGATGGATAAATTCGATGGGGTTCTTTCCAATGCAAAAGGGTAGGACACACCTTTTTCTTTCCTTATATTCTTAACCTGCAATTCACTTTTCTGTTAGCCAAATTACCTTCTTCTTTTAACACAGTCAACCACGAATTCCCTCTGGGATGTTTGGCTTATTGGAGAATCGTATGCTATGATTTTGTTTCGGTTCCTTTGACTACAATGACAACCATGCTATTTTCTTAAACTTTATTTTTTTAAGGTGCTTTAGTTGAGGTAAAACTGTATTATAGAAAAGAGGTCCTGTGCACGCAGTCTTCTAGAAAGGAGAGATGTTACAGGCATCCACGATACATATATTTGCAACCAGACATTGATTATATTAATAGTTTTGGAGTGGAATCGATTCAAAAATTCGTAGTTAGCATTTGTTCAATTCAAAATTTACTTTTAAGTTGAGCGCATTTTCAATGGGGTCTTTTGTAACGACCTCCCGTTCATCATGTCAACAACTCTATGACAGGTGCATTTTTTTTTTTTTTGTTTTAAAGGTGTGTGCACGTGTGTAAAAAGGAACAGACATACTGGACTCTACGTCACCACTCGACGACTAACAAGATGCAACCACGATGATCACAACAAGAAGACATAAGGTGCACAACAAGTAACTGCAAGCATGAACGACCATAGACATACAGTGCACAGCAGGTAACCGCAAACATTTAACGACATACTGGGTTATGCACAGCACGAACACAGAAGGAAGAATCCATAGTAGTAGATTTTACTATTTCTGCACAGGAAAGCAGGGCGTTTAATCTTAGTTCTCTGCTCCGGGGAGAGAGAAGGTTAGATAGGCTCCTGGACGACTGCTCAGGCAGAAACTAGTAATCTCCACCAGGTGTGTCGCAAGAGTGGAAACCCTGCCTTTAAAGGGCCCGAGACTCTTGATATGGCACTGGATTCCTTACACATAAATAATCACACACACAGACTTATATCCCGAGGCTACAAGGAGGTGCCTACATCCCGCCCGACATAAGCAAACCCAGCAATTCAAGCCAACCAAGTACAACAAAATCAACGGACAACCATGACCTCTATGGAAGACGCAATTCAGGAGGACACTAATAATAACCAACCATTACTTACGACTCAGCATTACCTACGACTCCATTGGCAACAAGTAAGATCATTTACTTCGTTTAAATCCGTTAGTCGATGAGTCATCAACCCAACCATAAAAATGAGTACGCATGATTAATTTCTAAATCTAAATCATAATGATTTATTGCTCTTAGTTTAAGGAGCTTACCCCTTTAGGTTGAAAATTGAACGTCCTTATAATGATCAACCTTACCATTACATTTATTCTACAATAATATTGTAAACAATTATCAGTGTCCTTACATTCCTATGATGTCAAGGCTATAAAGCATTTTTCCATAAGCGAGGATATTACATTTTCATGTTTCAACGATAAATTACCATGACAATCAAACTACAATGACATCGCCATCAAGACTAGCATTATTACATTTGTACTATAAGGAATTGCAAATTAACTAACTATTTCCACATTAAAACTACAATATCCTTTCCATAAATGAAAACCCCGTGTAAGGGCCCTAACTATACTGAACAACTTAATAGTTCATTTCCATTTAACGATATCTAATTGAAATTCCAAGATATAAAATAATATTACTTAACAGATGCGTTACTAATAACAATCATTCATATTACTCTGATACATAAATAACCAACACCTTACATCTAGCATGTTATCTATGACCAACACATTATCCTGACCACTAAACGATAGCCACATCCACATTAACCGTCCATAATCATTGGCACTAACATCATCGCTCCATCATATCACCATTATCATAAACAAATGATATTGACCTTAACTTTTACCAGGAGTATTGATAATAAGCATTACATTTTATTTATTATTGATAACAATTGAAACTACAACAACAAACCAGGATAACCATATCGATACCCTTCTATTTATAGCATTGCAATTTAAAGGAAAAGGGACCCTACCCTCGCTTGTTACATCAACATTTAAAATCAATACCCAAATCATAAATAATATGTACAATCACCATACCCTCATGAAATGTAGAAACAGTAACAGGACCACCACTCTGATTATTGCGAAAAACTTAGCTTTCCACGTCGACTTTAATGCAAAAAGGAAAATTCCGAGAATTAAGAGCATGAACCCTCCCAGGCTGGTAAATCCCATGTCAATACGCAGTAAAAAGGAATGACACACAACAAGTAAGAATAAATCTCAGAACGGAATACTTATCCGCAGAGCGGACACAGGATGCGGGAATAAGTATTCAGCATGTCCGCAGATACTCTTCTTGTTCAAGATGCAATCAGTGCATAGGTAGGAAATCGATTACAGTGCCTGTCAATGTTCTAGGCAGGTTTGGGGGTTGATTTCATTTTGGCGTGGAGAACTGTTATTCCAAGTGTTGAGGTTATCTCGGCGTTGCAAATGCTGGAGGTTGGGTGTATACAATCAAGGGTTTGACATCTCAGAGTCGAGGAGCTTAATAAAAAACAGGGAATGAGCAAAACAGGTCGTCCTCAAGTCAGAACTATCTGCTCTTCTGTAGGCGAAAACAAAAATGGATTTCCTACTCAGAATCTCTACGAACCGCATTAAGGCTTGGAGGCAAGGCATTCACCGGAGGAGGCGAGCTACAACTGACAACCAAAATCAACCACTTTCCCAAGCAGAAGACCAGAATGAAATCACCAGATTCAAATTACCAAAACGTGATGTCAGAGAAGGGGTTCTAGGGTAGCGATTTCGAGAAGGGGGCGCATAGAACAGCCTAGCAGATCACTGCCGAAGCCCCTCAAAAAATGATTTCTCCTTGAATATAATTTCTGGATTTACTTCAGAATGCCCAAGAATAAAGATACGAAGGTCCTTTAAAAATCACATGCAGACAGATTTCAATATAGGGATTAAATTTCAGAAGGCCCATGAATAAAGATACAATTGTCTCTAAAATGCACACGCCATTACTGACAGAAGGAGTTCAACGCTTAGGGCTGTAGCTATCAGGGTTCATAAATAAATTCTTTCATAAAGGAAATTGTTGTGAAAACACACTAATAAATTAAATGCGAAGACACCACATCCATGAATATACAGCCATGAAGAGTAACGCAGAGGCGTAAGGATTAAAACCAAAAACAGTAAAACCCATCCAGTACGTAGATCGCAAAAACCTTAAACAATCAAGAATGGGCAGGGGCTCAAGAAAAAATTCTTCCAATTAAAATCCACAACAAATAAGCCAAAGTTGCTACAACATTATATTTTAACATGTAAGGATCATACCTTTGCCTTATCACTCTCTTTGGAAGAAGTCCCTCGCTCCGTGCCGCCTCCCACGCTCCGTGCCGCTCCTTCTCGCTGACCGTAGAGACCTCACCGGTACCTCCCAGCCAATCTCTAGGGGTACTCTGCTTCCCCCTTAGCCCCCCGAGCCGCAAAGGGGCCACACAAATCCAGAAGGTATGCCTAGCTTCCCAGCTCGCCTTGCAAGGCTGAGCTACCACTCCAATACAAGCTGAGAAAATCCCAACTCCTCACAA
>SNQJ01S0088055.1:48471-72176 GCA_010110895.2 Picea sitchensis | reverse complement strand
CTTCGCAGGCATTGCCGAAAGGGCCATTAGTTAGGCTTTGTTGGTGCGTTGTTATAGTTGAACCCTGGGTCTACCCCTGTGCCAACAAATGGTTCCATTGTCGGGACCTAGATATTTTTGATGGAATGTCAAGGTGGTTTCCATCAAAGAAATAAATTCAGAACTGGATAGAAGAAAAAGAAAGGGACTTTGTCATATCTCAGAACAATAACCCTAGCATTAGTACAAAATATTGGTTGGGGACGTACATCTTTATGGACATGCACAAAATTTTCTTTACAGGAGTTCATAAGGAGCTATACAAGTGGTTAGCCAGACTAGCAGACATGCAGTTTGAAATCAGATCTAGACCACCTGTGGTTTGGATAGCGACACTGATCAAGAAGGTGAAGAGAGTTGATAACGTTGTGTCTAGATAAGTAGATCTATGTTTTGATAGCACTATTGGAAGATACATTACTAAGTTTTCTATTGACAGAGTGGAATAATATAGTCAAGTAGAGAGGTATTTCTTTAAAGAAACTAGAGGAAAGTTTCTACACTGCTTGAAGCTAAAGATTAAGATGTTACTGCATGAGAAGAATATCTTGAATATACAATAATTAGTGGATTTTAAGGCTAATGTTCAAAAATTCAGACAACGATAGTGACACAGATGTTGGACACATGCGTAGTGGGAGACCGTTCAGATAGGTTCCTATTGCGAACCTATTTAAGCATAATTACAGAAACAAGGGATTCTACAGTGGAGAAGAAGCAGATCTAACAGAAGAAGAGTATTCAGAGTCCACAAGGGCAGAGGAAGTAGAGACTAAGGAACTTTTTTTAGGAGGACCAGAAACTTCAGGTACTGCACCTAATGTCGAAGTAAGTATTATTACTCATCTTGTTGTTTTAGCAACATTAAGTAGCTAGAGTAACCATAGTAATCAAATCACTCAAAGTACTAATACAAGTAGTTTAGTACATACCCAGTTAAGAAACCAAGGAAATTCCATGGTAGATGAAATGAGGCTACCTATCTTTAGAGGAGATGGATCTAAAGATCCTGACCAACACCAGTTCCTATGTGAAGCTATCTGGAGCATTAAGCAAGTCACTGATGAAGCTGTTAAGAGAGCTCAGTTTAGTACTACCTTGAGGGACCGTGCACTGAGTTTGTATATGAAGTTTTCTTCAAGACCTGGACAACCTAAATCATTTAATGAAATTAAGACTATGTTAAGTGCAGAATTCAAGAATCCTAAGTCGGAGTCACAGTGCATTACAGAGTTGAAGGAAATCAAGCAGAAGGTGACTGAACTTGTTTGGGAGTTTGATCAGAGGTTTAAGACTCTGACAATTCATTTGAGTTTTCAAATCCCAGATGAACAGAATAAAGAATGGTTCATCGTTGCCCTCCTGCCACATATCAGAGTTCCTCTGATGCAACAGAAAGTCACTTCGTAGGTTGAGGCTCTGGAGATTTCCATGAAACTAGAAGAATCCCCTATAGAAGAATCCAGTCCAGGTATCAGATAGATTTTAAATCAATTAACTAGCTTATCTTTACAGGTTGAAGATATGAAAAAGGACAAAGGAAAGGAGAAAAGAGAAGATATATGGTGTATCTGATGTAAAGAAGAGGACCATGAAAAAGAGAATTATCCTCTATTTAATGAATACTTGGCTTCTGGAGAGCCTAACCCCTTGAAGTAGGCTATTCTACCATGGTGTAAGGTATGTAGAAATAAACATCGCCCTAGTGAATGTTATTACATCCAGAAATATGTCCAGACACCTACCAATATTTATTTCACATTCTGTAAATCTGTGGGGCATGATGAGAAGGACTATAGGGCTTATGATATCATGCATGAAAGGTCAAGGGATACATATATAATTCAAGGAGAAATGGATTCAGAAGGAAACATTGCGTAGTTCAATTCCCCAGGAAGAGGAAAATTCAACCCTCGTGGTGGATTTAGAGGAAGAGGACGAGGAGGAGGAATGGACCGAGGTCGAGGTCAGACCATTTTCTATAATTGTGCCCAACCAGGACATTTGGCAAGGGACTTTTAGAACCCTTGTACTACTTGCATCTATTGTAATTCATTTGATCATATAATTGAAGACTACCCAGTGTTGCTAGCAAAACTCCAGGAAAGATGAGGTGGAAACCAACAAGTAGAACTAATATTAGTGGAACCTCGTGGTGAGGATCCTAGATTCAATGTTATTACTAGAGGAGGCATTGTTACAGGATAAGACAGGGTGACTCCAGGAAAGACTACATATGGATCAGGGATCAAAAAAGTTGTAGAGAAGACACAATTGTTTGATCCAAGGAAAGAAAAGAATACCTTTGAAGAAGCAAGAAGAGAATTTGTAGGAGAACATGCTTCTTCATCTAAGGCACAACCAGAAGTAAGGGAATGTAGAATTCCTCTAGCATTTGATCAGTCTTCCCTAGCTGGACAAGGAAAAGAGGTAAGCAATTTCATGGACTTCTTGTATACTTGTATTAATTTTTTATTATAGATGGAAAAGTTGTGCAGGAACTGCAACACTTAATAAGACAGTATGAAATTGGGAGAATAGATCCTCTGTTAAGAAGAGTTGTAAAGCGAGTATCTAAGAAAAGAAGGAAAAACAAGGAATTACACCTTAGTGCTCAAATTGGAGACTATGACATAGACTATGTGGTCCTCGACTTGGGATCAGAAGTAAATGTTATGACGAAGCAGACTTGGGAATTGATGGGAAATMCTAAGTTTATTTACTCTCCTATTAGGCTCAGGATGGCTAATCAGCAAGCRGTGAGCCCCTTTGGAAGACTAGAGAATGTCCCTATGGACATCGATGGAGTGAGGACATTTGCATATTTCGAATTAATTGAGATTGTTGATGATAGTTTCCCATACCCAACATTGTTAGGAATTGATTGGGATTTCAACAATTCRACTATTTTTKACCTAAAAAAGAGAAGAATGACATTTGAAGGTGATGGCCTTAAGTTCATTGCACCTCTTGATCTTGATGAAGGCCACAGATACACAGAACCAATAAGAGAAGAAGATTGTGCCTATGAGCTAGAAAATATCTATAAACTRGCAGTAGGATTATATCAATCCTACAACAGATGGGAATCTAAGTTGGAAAAGTGAGAGTGCATACTCATAATATTCAGAAGAAGCATTGGAAAATTGGTAGAACATAATGTATGAAGTCTCTATGCGGAGGTGTTCCAGATTGACTAGAGCAGTTCGCTGGATCGACACAGAAGTAAGTAATCTTCCTACATTTGATGGCTTGAATCACTTAGAGACATTTCTTGTTGAATTTTAATGAATTGTACCAGCACAGCAGAGGTTGTTAGCACTAGATGAAGCCTTGAAAGAAACCCCAGCTAGATGGTGGGGAACACACAAGAATAACATCACGGAGTGGGTACAATGTCGAACCTTGATCAAAATGCGCTTTTCAAACCAAGTTGAAGGGTGCGAAGTTTGATACACAGGTCAGAGTTTCCACAAGATCCATGTGTGAAGTTGTGAGGAAGCCTGGAGTAGCATTCCTAAAGAAAAATGGGTACATAAGTTCATTAACACTTTGAATACTACGCATATCAACTGGTATCTTCAAGAAAAAGTGTACCTCATCACTACAGATTGGTATGGAATGACTCATAACTTTATAACTATGTTCCTATTTGAAAGTCAGTACCCTACAGTAGATCGGTCTTTACAAATTGTAAGAAAAAAGGTCTTTGAAGAGGCACCTAACCTCCCTTTTGCACAAGAAGAATATGAATGGATTGCGCCTCTTCAAAAGTTATAGGGTTGTTATAATATTAATGTTGATGAGGATGATGACCCTAGGGATGTAAACATTGCAGAAACTGAAGGTCAGAGAGACATAGAAGGGCCAGGGATCGAATTACCCTTTATTAGACAGCCTATTAAAATTAAGAAGGTAAATATTGGAACAGAGCAAGCACCTAAGTTGGAAAATTTTGGAGACTATTGGGAGGATGCTACTATTGATAAGATTACAAAGCTACTGCATGAGTATCAGGACTTGTTTCCAACCAATTTCATAGAAATGAAGGGCATAAAAGGACCCATGGGAGAAATGAATATTCCTTTGAAACCAAATGCAAGCTCAGTCAAGCAGAGACCTTACAGACTGAATCCCAATTACAAGCAAAAAATGATCGTTGTGCCTATTTTGATTTTCCCAAATTGGAGTAAGGAATTAAATGTCCATGTTGATGCTTCATCCATTGCATTAGGAGTCATTTTATCACAGCCAAGTGCAAGAGATATTGACCACCCCATAGCCTTTGCGAGAAGGAATCTTTCTACATCTGAAATAAATTATACTACCACTGAAAGAGAAGGTCTATCTATGCTATATGTGCTGCAGAAGTTTAGACACTACTTGTTGGGAGGACATTTTAATATGTTTACTGATCACTTTGCATTAAAGTACTTAGTCAACATGCCAGTGTTGGGGGGAAGAATATGCAGATGGCTATTATTATTCCAGGAATATGATTTTGATATTGTGGTCAAGCCAAGGAGAATGAATAAAGGACCTGACCACTTATCCAGGTTAGAACATGGAGAGGAACCTACTAGTTTGGATGATAAACTACCAGATGCACAGTTTTTGGCCATCAAGAAAGTCGATGATCACTTCGTCGACATAGTACACAGGAATGGCACCTCCTAAATATACAGTCATCTAGAAAAAACAACTAGTAGTCCACACTGCAGATTTTCAACTTATAGTTGGACAGTTATATAAGATGGGACCAGATGAGATCTTGAGGAGATGTGTTATGGAGGCAGAAATACCATTGATTTTAGCAGAATCACATGAAGGCATCACAGGAAGACATTATGAATGGAAAGAAACAACACAAAAGGTTCTCAGAGATGGCCTTTGGTGGCCCACTTTACATAAGGATGCTAAGGAATACTACAAAGCCTACGATGTATGCCAAAGGATAGGTAATCCTTCTAGAAGGGATGAAATACCTTTATCACCTCAGTTAACTTTACAGGACTTTGAGAAATGGGCTATAGAATTTGTGGAACCTATCAACCTACCGGGAAGACGCACAAGAGCTCGATACATCATGACTACTCCAGAGTATTTGACCAGATGGGAAGAAGCAAGAGAAGTTAAAGACTGTAGTGCAACTACAGCTGCACGATTCATATTTGATGATATCATAACCATATTTGGATGCTCGGAGATCCTTATGAGTTATCAAGGCACACACTTCATTACCCAAGCCATTGAAGCCTTGACTCAGGAGTTCGAAGTTCACCATCAGAAGAGCACACCATACCACTCACATGCGAATGGTACATTCGAAGCTTTCGAAAATATCTTAGAGACAACGCTGACCAAGATTTGCAGTGTTAACAAACATGATTGGGATTTAAGAATTCCAACAGTATTATGGGCTTATCGAACTACTTGTCAAAAGTTAAAAACACAGACTCCCTTTAAGTTAGTTTATGGCCTGGAAGCAGTGGTACCTATGGAATATTTGGTTCCCATCTTAAGAATTGTAGCATATATAGGTATGGATGACATAGGTGTTGTTCAATACAGGCTTGCGCAGTTGATGGAACTAGAGGAAGACATGTTTATTGCAGGATTTCACCAGCAGGTACAAAAATAACGAGAAAAGGTTTACCATGACAGACATATCAAGAGGAGATCATTTAAGCAAGGAGATTTGGTACTGTTATATGATAGCAAGTTCATGAAGCATCCAGGGAAGTTTAGGACACATTGGTTGGGGCCATTTGAATTTTCCCATGTTACAGAAGGAGGAGTTGCGCAGTTGAATGGTTTAGTGAATAGGAGATGGTTGAAGTTGTATCGTGACAACCAACTACCTTGCAGCTCTCAGTAAAAGAAAGGAAAGAAGGGTATAGGTACCAAGTGTAGTTTAAAGTGGGTACTAGACATAGAAAAGACAGTCTTCACACGATAGGGAGGGACAAAGAAAAAAGCACAGGTTGCTCCGTGCAGTTTGCAATCGAAGTAATACAAAAGGTTCAATCTTGCAGTGACTTGGGACGAGTCACATGTGAGTGTTGGGGGCCTATTGGCCTTTGGTTACGTATTAAGGAAGAAAGTGAAGATTAAGGAAGAAGAAACACGAATTATGAACTGCGCGGAAGACACATAACTAAGGAAGGGTTGAAGTTGTCAAAGAAGAATAAAAGAAGGAATGAAGTAAGGAAAAGCAAGTCATTGAAAGAGAATATCAAGGAATATAAAGCATCAAAAGAATATGGATTGTGGACAACTCAGCAAGAAGAAGAATACACCAACAGATGCTTTGGATCATGTCGTGGAAAAGAAGGAATGACAGGTTGGTGAATCCCTGAAAACACGGATCACATGGGCCTAGGGTTTTGGATCTAGGGTTTTGACGCCTAGACTTCAGTCTAAGGTTATCTGAGAGTCATGTAATGTATAAAAAAAGGTCCAGAAGAGTCGAGAGGGTGGTTTGTATTGTTTTTGATGAGAGGAATATTGAGAGAGAAGTGTTTTATTGAAAGAGCATTCTATATTATGGATCTTCAGCTGGGTGCGAAGATCAACCCTGTAGTTGGGTGCGCAGGGAGGGAAGACAAAGAGAGAAAGAGAGAGATATCTGCAGCTAAGTGCGCAGATATCTTATAGAAAGATTTTCCTCACCATTGTTATCTTCCATAGAGGGCCTTTTTCCATTTCCCTATGCAGACTTATCATCCCTTTTTGACAAATCCATAGCTAAAAATAAACATTTTTCCACATATACACACCCTATCATCTATACAACAAGCGTATATGTAGGTTGCTCCACTACAGCCCACGTACATCGAAATTTGTGCCAGAAAATACAAAAATGGGGTTGGGTTTCCATGTCATGACAAGAGATCTCTGATCCTTGGACTTCCATATACTGGAAATGTTTTGACTCGGCCCTTCAGTTGCATTTTGAAGGCTATAAGAGCACAATTTCGAGCTATGGAAAAGAGGTGAAAGAATTCAACTTTGAGAGCAAAGTTACTCTGGAGAAATTACTTCATATTGAGTCTGCATCCCTTTGTCCCTCAAGCCTGAACATAGTGTTCAACCCCCAAGCTCTTTCCCTATTGTTGAGAGAATATGATTGTCTCTCTCTTTTGAGCTTGCCTTTGGTAGAGGATTGAAGTGGTGGAGACCCAGTTGGAAGGAACTTGGTTCCTTGGTTTCGAACCATGCGGAAACGGAAGTCTCTAATGTTGACACTTATGTTGATCAATTATTAATAGAAATACTCCTTTCTCGTCCTATTGGTATCATGAAAATATATTATTATTATCCATGGGCACGTTTGTAATGTTTATTAATGGATTATGCTATCTAATGTGCTAACCCCTTTACATTATCACGATATACTTGATTTGCTTGTTTGTTAAGATATTATTGCAAGTATAAAGCTTTGGGTCGAAGTGCTCAACGGTGGAACATCATCAACGTTGGATCGAGGTAGGCCTCTTTCTTATCTTGCACATTAATTTATATAGCATACAATGGAATTGAGTTGATTTCTACAGTCATACCTGTCTGTTGTGGTTTACCCTTGGCCATAGAGAGTTTTTCTCTCATAAAAAAAATGGTGACTCCACTGGGGAGATATCTTCCTTCTAAGGGTTGAAGTACTTTTTCTTCTTGCATTTCTCTTTTTCCTTTGTGTTTCTCGTCGTATCACTGCTTGGAATATTCTATTCACTCTGAGTCTAAGTTTTCAAACTTTTTCCCCTTTCCTAGCCTTATTTTAAATCATGTACGCTCCTTTTGCCTTGACAGTCGCGTACACACATGTGTTGCCTCTCTGCAAGATGCGTATATATGCACTATTCTCCTAAACAGTCGTGTATACCACTTTTCCTTGCTTGTTTGCTTGGTTTAGTGACTGTTGGGTGAGTTTTGATGTTTGTTGAGCCTTCTTAGGTCTCTGTAGTGCCTGTTGAGCTTCTCTGGGTTGACATGAAGCCTGTTGGGAGTTGAATTTATGGGCGTAGTCTTTCTCATTTTTTTTCATTTTTTGGTTTGTCCTTGAACCCTGGGTTGTTTTCTTGGCTTCTTGGTATTCAGCTTGAGTTATTTCATTTATACACAATAAAATTTATATATCAAGTTGCTTTTCAGTCCATTCATTTTCTCTTTAATATATTGAAAATACAAAAAAATAGGCATTTTGCATTGGTTAACGTTTTTGTCTTTGAACCTTTATCATTAGATTAGTACATTTAGCGAAAGATTTCATTTTACTTCTGAATTGCAGAGTTGAAATTGAAAATTGTACTATTTTTATTAGCATATCATTCATTGAAAAGTTAAAGGTAGACTTTGCATTATATTCATATTTATATTTTGCAGAGTCATAACATCATGGGTTGCGCTTCCATACCCTTTTGAGTAATCACGACCAATAAAATTTACGCTTTAAACTAAAATTTATTAGTCACGATTTTATTTATAGGGTGCACAAACTATCCTAGGATTTAGTGCCTTGGAATAGGATTTTATGAGTAAACTTATCCAAGGAAATTAAATCAACATATGTGTCTGAGATAGGGAGTTGAGAAGTCCATTGTATAATTGGTCATATCAAGAGGCTCCTCTCACACTGGAGTTAATCACGAGGTTGCGCGAAGTTATTTGAATGGATAACCTCTAGATACTCGCCAAGCGTCAGAGATATTTATGTGGATTTATTCGTATTTGGGGATCTTGCTAGTACCCATACCTCTGTGAGAGGCGATGCTTTAAAGGTTTCGGGCTTTGCTACCCTGCCCATATGATGATCTGGACTTACAACTGCATCAGTTATATAGTGGTTTATTAGTTTCTTGACTTAGGTATCTCATAGGTTACTTGCAGGGGTTATTTTGCTTGTATCCTAGGTCAGATAGAGGTCAGACATCACACAACCTTTATGGAGGATTACCTCTTCGGGGGGATCTGACCGACTGGTTTTTAAGCTCACGAGGGCCTCTATAACTGATTATGTTACCTCCAAAATTTAGCAGGGAGTCTCAAGTCCCTCTTGGATGAGGCATACCTTCTTTAGCGAGGGAGGCCACTCAACCACTTTAGCCCGTTTGCATGCATATTGGTAGTTTGACTTTTTGGTATGCTCTTTGATTACTTGTTGTCCTTAGGAATATTTGTTGGGTTTCACCATCATGGATAGTGGAGCTTCTTTTTCTCCCTCATTTGTTGCTACCTACCCCATGATTCCCACTCATTTCATGGGGACAGATCCTTCTGCCTTTTACAATGGTGTGCAGAATTACAACACTCAGTCCACGCCTTGGGTCTCTAGTAATTTTTCTACTAATATGTCTTCACCCATGCAATCCTCTACCTGGTCCACATATATGAATCCTAGCATGGGATCCGAGGGCATCATGGCTCCGATACCTACTTCTTTGTTTAATATGAGTCATGTCCCCCTAGGAGGTTGGAACCTCCCCCCTTTTGAATCTCATGCTAACTATGTTCTTCTAGGAGCCAGTGCTTAGATAGGTTCCTTTCCTACTTATTATGCACCACCCATGCATCTGTCACCCACCATGTCAGTTCCTTGAAACATTTTTCCCACGACTAGCCCTCAGATGCCTTCGGGTATTTCATACGGAGAAAACCAATTTTATGGTTCGGGCTACCATCTTTATGAAATCCCTTCACAAGGGGGCAACATATATCATCACTCGAATAATTCTTATCCAACCTCAATCCTTTCACAGGCCTCAGCGATGATGCCCATCCAAATTTCTTCAGAACATTTTAGTGCAAGTTATCACCCTTCTGGGTAGGGACGGGGAGTACACCAGGATCCTTCCTTGCTTGCAATGTTTCAGAATCAATCTTTCCTCGGACCTTGGAATCAAATACCGCCTTCTATCACTAGCCCAGTCACTTTCAGTCACACTGGTGCTCCATCCCCAACCTCTACCAGTCATGTTGGATATGGGTCAACATTTTCTACAAATTATGTCAACAACTCGCACCCAACCTCTGCTAATTATGTTGGGGGCACCATCATTTTCACTTTGAATCATAACCATGTCACGTCTCCATCCTCTATTCATAATTCAGGAGATGACTCTCTTTCCCTTGCTAATTACATCGAGAATCCTAGATGACTCAGACGTAAGCCTAAATTCCTTTATAGGACTTGTGAAGGAAATCACCTTACTCGTTTGTGTCTGGTTACTGCCGAGATACCAGAAGTGTTGGGCTCACCCAATAGCCCTCTGAATTCTAAGACATCCCTAGTTTCTCCTCACATTACTTCTCCTTTGATTGCCTCGGTGGTCTCACCACCACAATCCTCTCCTAAACTCGCCTCCTTTTTTGAAAATGAAGTGTCTTCTACCCTCATTACTATGCATCCTCTTCAACCTATAATTGAAGAAGTGGCCACACCAGTGCAATCCCTAGTCAACCCTACTCTCCTCGAAGAGAGTGATGCGCCTCTTAATCATGTCATCAACATCCCTAACCCTACTCCTTCTGAACGAGAGAGATTTATTCTTCCCCTGAATGCTCTCTCTCCAAGTCCTGACGAAGTTCCCTTCGATTGGGACGACCTGATGGGGCATCCCATACCCCCACCTATTTATTTTCCATTAATAGTCATTATTCAAACCATCATGGAGACTGTATCCTCCATCAACACTTTCTCCTCCTTGACTTGGATAACTTTGGGTTTTCCCAAGATTTTTTCAGCTATCCGTGAGATATTGACTTTCCGCAGAAGACCGAGGCGGGAGCCTTGGCCTCCCCCTTTACATGTTGATTAAGACACCGAAAATGAGTCTTAATTAATCTCTTTTCAGACTCATCTAAAAACTGAATAGATTGTCGAGTGATTTGTCCCTTTCACACTCATTAAACTGGATTTGAAAGGTCATGAGTCTTAGTTAAGCTCTTTTCTGACTCGTTATCAAAAATGGAAAATATTGCCGAGTGAACTTGTCTTTTTCACACTCGTAAATTGGATTTGAAAAGACGTATATTTGGCACAAGTTTACCCCTTTTTCACACCAAGTAGACTACACGACATAAAAAAGGATATTTTTTGGCATTAAGTTGTGATTGCATCTCATGTCCTCTCTTGCAATATTGAGCCTTTAGTCAGTTCTCGCTTTGCATTATAAACCGTTGCCTAAGAAGTTTTGCATCCTCAACCAAGCATAGCCTTGTTTATATCCTTCACAATTTGACACCCTATACCCTGGAGGAAACATCACCCCGAGTGTCCATCTCCTGCATGCATTTCGTTGCATTACGCATAGGTACGTTCCACTGCTATAACTAGTTTTGCTTACTTGCAACACTCGTTTCCTCCTTTGTATCATAGCATTCATCTGTTATGAAAAAACAAAAAAAATATGGGCGATAAGGGAGTACTATATTATAATTGGCAACAGTCGCGCCGCCTTTGAATAGAGCACAAAATTATTGAGTCCTTGTGTCATCATAATTTTGGGTTTTAGCATGGCCTTAGGAAGCTGATATCATTACAGAGTTTTCTCTATCGACTGGTTACTCTTCCAGTCCCTATAGAGAACATTATTGATGCCTCCTGCATTAATCATCACATAATTGAGTCTATGTTGTCGAATCCCACCACATGTCTCATGATATTGTTCAAAGTAAGTCTCACAACATGCGTCGGCCACTCCTCAGAAATATTGACTTTGCATGTCATCCATACCCTCAGTTTGTCTCAGCATCACATGATACTATGGTCTTATCACGCACCATGGCCCTACTTGCATCATCGGTAGGTCACCTTGAACCCAACAATCGACATTTCATCATTAGTCATTGACTCGGTGGTTTCCCTTGTGTTCAACGACAAGCCATCTATTCACACTATGGGATTCATGCAATGTCTTGGATGCCATTAGCCTTATTGACGGTTTCCTCACCTCTGTCAGCAGTTTTCATCATCAGCTACTATTCAGAGGGTCTTTTTTGTGTACTACTTGCATTTGATACACGCAAAAGACGCACAGGGTCGTTGGTTTGTGAACATGTTCTTCATCCAATATCCACCAAATCATGAAGCTCATGCTTTGTTCCTCGTGATGACTGATGAGAGATGCCTTAATGATATCCTATCAACGGGTCTCTTTCCATCGACTTTAGTTCATCTATTCTGGATACGGGACCTAGAGTTTTATGGGTACCTTGAGGCTTGCAGTCATTATTGGCAGGCTCTCTCACCATTGACAGATGGGAATACATCAATGTCTCCCGATCAATGGATTTCTCAAGTGTTCGACACCGACTCCTTTATTCACACTTGTAGGAATGTACTCGGTGCCTTGATACCTACTTTCATTATTGGTAGGTTGTCTCACGTTTGTTAATGGTATACCTCAATGACCGGTAATCAAACGATGTCTCATTATGTTTAACCTCAACTCCTTTATTCACTTAATGTAGACTTTCACCCTTGGCAGATAGTGTAGAAGACTTGAAGACATCACTATGTGGTCGCAATTTTCCTAAGATGTTTCTTCCCTTTCATTGGACCAGCACCTATTCAAATTTAGTGATAATGGGCAATCAGATTGTACTCCATGGTATACAGATATATTCAAATTGCTTTTGAGACTAGTTTTCACTGGGCCTTGTTCGTGACTATGACAACTTTTGGCATATAACTGCAATTGTATCTGCCTATTCATGGCCACAGACACTTGGTATATTTTCTGCATGGATCTGCATTGTATTCTTGGCAGCCATGTATGAAAAGTCAGTACAAAATGTAATGAGCAATCGAGTTCATCCAACTAGTTCTCTACCACTCCACTCCTCAGTTATTTATAATGTATTTTAGCCATCACAGATACTCCTCTGATATCACACATTAGGGGGCATCTGTTATAGCAAGATTTGCCTCACCATTGCTATCTTGCACAGAGGGGATTTTTCCATTTCCCTTTACAGACTTATCATCCCTTTTTGACAAATCCAAAGCTAAAAATAAACATTTTTCCACATACACGCGCCCTATCAGCTATACAACAAGCGTATATGCAGGTTGCTCCACTACATCCCGTGTACATTGGGATTTTTTCCACAAAATACAAAAATGGAGTTGGGTTTCCATGTCACAACAAGAGACCTCTGATCCTTGGCCTTCCATATACTGGAAACGTTCCAACTTGGCCCTTCAGTTTCATTTTGAAGGCTATAAGAGCACAATTTTGAGTTATGGAAAAGAGGAGAAAGCATTCAACTTTGAGAGCAAAGTTACTCTGGAGAAATTACTTCATATTGAGTCTACATCCCTTTGTCCCTCAAGTCTGAACACAGTGTTCAGCCCCCAAGATCTTTCCCTATTGTTGAGAGAATCTCATTGTCTCTCTCTTTTGAGCTTGCCTTTGGTAGAGGATTGAAGTGGTGGAGACCCAGTTGGAAGGAACTTGGTTCCTTGGTTTTGAACCATGCCGACACGAAAATCTATAATGTTGACACTTCTATTGATCAATTATTAATAGAAATACTCCTTTCACATCCTATTGGTATCATGCAAATATATGATTATTATCCATGGGCATGATTGTAATGTTTATTAATTGATTATGCTATCTGATGTGTTAACCCATTTACATTATCACTATATACTTTCTTTGCTTGTTTGTTAAGAACTTATTGCAGGTATAAAGCTTTGGGTCGAAGTGTTCAATGGTGGAACATCATCAAACGTTGGATCGAGGTAGGCCTCTTTCTTATCTTTCACATTAATTTATATAGCATACAATGGAATTGAGTTGATTTCTGCAATCATACATGTTTGTTGTGGTTTACCCTTGGCCATAGAGAGTTTTTCCCTCGTAACAAGATAGAACTGTATGTTTGCATCTAATATATCAAAAAACACAGCTATGTGGGCGTAGCCCTAGGGAGAGGGTGAACCACGTAAATCTTTTTGTTCTTTGTGGTTTATGTTGTGTTATTTTCCATCTAATATACTGTTATTGCATTGTTGTGTTAAAAATAAGAGATATAGCTAGCTTCGTGAAGTAAGCATAATATTGATAAGCATAGTTAGGTTATCTATGTCGTTGTTTTGGATCCACCTTACATTTCCTCTAGTTGTAGACACTTGTGTCTTGCAACCCTCCTATTGCTACTTCGGGTGAGACTACATCTACTTCACAGGTGTTGCCAAAAGGGCCAATAGTTAGGGCTTGTTGGTGTGTTGTTAGAGTTGAACCCTGGGTCTACCCCTGTGCCAACAACCATGCAGTTCTATCCAGCAACCGAACCATTTGTTGGTTATTCCTATCCTCTTGTTACTCTTTGGTTGACCCAGGTTTAGATCTTAACAAGTTTCCAACAAAACCCTCTAAAACTATATGCCCTCCTGGTAAACCAAAAGGAAACACAACACACATAATGTACTGCACAGTATCACCTGAGATAGTCTAATGGGTGACCGCAATGCTCATATGATTGCAGTCTAGTAAAGAGTGGGGATCTGGGATTGCATTTCATATTCTTAGGTCTCGATCTGCTTGTTATATATAATATTCTTAATATTCTTTTATCTGTTAAATTCATGCATGCATTCTAATAGATCTAACACATAACATAGCCCACAGAATTATCCATTCATCCATTCATAATGTAACTACTTACAGAAGGTAACATGTAACCAATCCCACACATAACACAGGTGTTACCTTGGTTCACCCCCTCCTGGGCTACATCCACAAATATCTGGCTCTTAGGCTCTTTTATTTAGATTTCTGGAATAGATGGCACCGCGCACACTACAATTCTAGTCATACAATCTCAAAATAGTTTCCACAATCTTCTATGAGGTTGAATAGATCACACCAGGATCCCCAGCCTACGATATAACCCTCAAGATCCAACAACTTGACTCTCTTATAGCTCAACAGATTACAAAAATGGTATCAGATCTTACAGTAGTTTCCTTAACTGAACCGAACAAAACTTAGGAACCCCTACCTAGACCTCCTAGGTACTTATTTATACTAACTTTTAGCTTATCGACCATGACAATCTCTTACAAAAACCCTAACCCTAATGTGGTTAGTCTTTCTTGCATGCATTCCTTGTACGCTTTCCTCCTTTGCATGCAACTTTCCCTCACATCTGCTTCTTTTCCTTCCAGCTGTCTTTATCCAAATTAAGCTTTATCTTCCCAAAAATCGGCTTTTCCTCAAAATTGGCCTATGCCCAACACATGGTATGGTACAGGTTCTAGTTATGGCACATGGTTGAGACACACAAGTTGATGATCAGTTACAGGTTTTTGAGACAGAGACAAAGACAAATATAGTGACAGATATAGCGACAAGTTGTATATAGTGACAGGTTGACAAATTACAGGTTGATGTTATAGTGACATTGGCAATGACAGTGTCAGTGATTGTGGTAGTGACAGTTTGGTATACAATTATATGTAATGACAAGGAAAGGAAAGGGGGTTGTAGCCTCCTTAATGTTGGTTTCAGATAATATAGGGATTTGGATCTTCCTTCAGGTTGTAGCCTGAGAATCAGGGGGTTATAGCCTCCTTCTGGTTGCAACTAGAAAATTCAGGGAGTTGTAGCTTCCTTTAGGTTGCAACTAGAAAATTCAGGGAGTTGTAGCTTCCTTCAGATTGGAGACTATAAATAGTAGGTCACAACCGCCTTCCAGTTGTAGCTGGAGAAAAGGGAAGTTGGTGCTTCCAATGAATTTATTATTTTGATATATAAGAAAATAATTATGTGGTTTTATCCCATTTGGGTTTCCACAAAAATTCTAGTGTATTGTGTATCTGTGACTAGTTACTGTGCAGTGTTGATTTATATTTTTCATGATATATTGATATTATACTACTAATGAAATTAATGACTACATATTGTGGTTAAAAGTAATAAAAGTTCTCATATTGATTCACCCCCCCACCTCTCAGTATTCCAACATCCATTGCTCCTTACCTCCCTTAATCATGTTGCCACATCCCAAACCTCATGTGAGAAAATACAAGCAACAACGAGGTGATAAATGGATCATTATTTCTCTTTCCACAATGGGAACATACTTCAACCCTACTAACTTATATTTTTGTAGATTATCCCAAGTTATTTTTTTTTCAAGTAGTAACCACAAGAAAATACATGAATTGTACAGTGCTTTCAACATATGTACCAAATCCCACCACTTGTTTGTATCCTTCATATATGAAAGGAAAGATACCTTGCAACCCAAATTTATAGTGTAATTCCTCCACTTGTATTTTCTCCTCATACGAATGTGTCCTCTTTGTCTATGAAATATGCTCATTTTCCTTTCATTTTGTACCGGTAATTGATTTTCATACCAATAAGAACTTACAAGCCTATCATTGATCCTCAAATGTATGAAGTTTTTCGCAAATTCTCTCTTATATATTACCTTCCCATACTTAGAAAATTTTCAAGTTTTTCATGGGTTCAAAATGCATTTTTACTATGTTCAAACTTTCACAGCCTCCAAAATATACCATCATGTTCCTCCACCCTCACTTCTCACCCATACTTAGAAAATTTTCCAAACATTCCACCGCAGGTCTAAATCATTCGCATGATTCACTTGTCTATGACCTTGACCCCTCCGTCTAACCAATTCCTCATACTTAGTCGATTTCTCATAATCCAAAGTGTTTCGTAGGACATTATGGTATCTCTCCACCATACCAATTGACCCACCATACTTCATTACCTCTGCGATGTATCAACACTTAGTCAAATTTTTAAACTTCATCGTCGGCTGTGATAATTTCATGGCTCCTCCATACATACCCATGATCCTCTCTGTCTAACTGATTCCTCATATTTAGTCAAATTTATTAAATCCCATCATGGGTATGCAGGTTCACACTTATTTCATTATTCCTCCACAAACTTCTGATTTTTCTCCCCTGAAGTAACCCATGTCTTATCTTATCACTCTCCCCAATGCGCATTTAATGCAAATCTCACGGAAATAACACATGGGTTAAGTATTAAAAGGTCGTTATTAATGGTGATCTTGTCAATAAAATTCTTCATCAATTCAAAATTTAATTCATATTAACCATCCTTTGAGATAATATCCTCAAATCATATTATGCTAAAAATATTTTCCTTGGTAATAATGTTCTAAAAATCATTGTACATTAATATGCCAACTTGATTAAGCATGAAAACCAAGAGAAAGGAACAATTATGTGGAGATACCATAAACTCATTTGGACAGGAAGATCAAATGTTTCAATGGTCAAGGGAATACAAGTATTACTCCTCATTTTTGCCTCCAGAGAGGACTTCAAACCAGATTTAGATGTCACAAATTTCACTGGCAGGCTGTGTCCTGGAAGTTTATGATTTTAAAGAGTTAATTTCATGGTGCATCGATGAATTTGAGAATAACCAAAGAATAATTTAGATTCAAGGAGAGTCCTCTATTTCTTTGGCACCTTCGATCTTTAAGAGAATCCTCAAACTCCTAAAGACGAAAATGACCTTCAAAGGGGATGAAGATAAGGATTTTTTGAAGGAAAGAAATGGTGGATTGGAACTCTTACGAGAATATATCGAGGACCCAACAATGATTCTGGAAGACCTGTCAAACATCTAGGTTAGTTTGTTGAAAACTACCTACTGAGAAATGGCATGGCTATTTGTTAGAGTAGCTAGACAAGAATCTACGACTACATTTCCCCAACTGGTTTTGTATATCTCGAATTGTGCAATTCATTAGAAAGAAATTTTTTATTGGGAAAATATTATCTCTAGAGAACTATTTTTCAGTTGGCAAATTTCAGGAAGAATAAGAAATTCTACATGTCCTCATACCTAATCTTCGTCATTACTTATTGTCATGTTTCCAAAGACTTGCATTTATCCAAATAAGTCAATTCTAAAATCGAACCTCTCCAGATGTGGTACCCTGCATTATGGAAACATGGGGATATGTATCATTTTTATGAAGTGCACAATGCATTTATTTCCTCATTCAAAAAACTTATTTTTGGACCAAAAACATCAAGATTGTCTTTAGAAGCAACAACATTCTTGGACAAGAGAGGGAGATTTGAATCAATGGAGCATTTCAGCATTATCATGATTTATTGTTCCCGTGAAAAACCATTGCATCTACCGTATTATGTCTCAAATAAGATGTTTGTTGTGGAAGTGTGCAAGCATTATAGATTCTGGGCCCATTTCTTTCTTTCTTTTTCAAAAAAACTAGAGAATTTATATCATTAAAAAGGTGTGGTCAAGACCAATGAGTACAATATCAGTTTCAAAGATGCCCCAAAACTTCAAAAATCTTCTACATTGTTGGTTCTACAGTTACTATATCTATTCACTTATTAATTCTCCAAAGATTTATCCTACTATTGTTCTTAAAAGAGTATATCCGGTAGACAATATCGCTCATACATATACAAAAATAAAGCGTGGAGATTACATAATGTGATTAATCAACTACCAAGCTCTTGCTTGATGTCTAGTGCTCCTTCTTCCTCTCTATCATCTTCCAAAGGCTCATGGAGATCTTCAAGTGGAAAAAAAAATGTAGCTGAGCCATTCCTTGATTCCTGGTTGAAGTTGTTTGTTGAGGACACATGTTCATTGTTCATTTCCATATGCTCAATTTTGAATTTCATCTCCTCATTCTGACTTTGCAATGCATACATTTCATATTGCAACTGACCAATCGAATTACGATGATGAGAAAGTGCTTCCAAGACAAAAGATAAAGTCGAGCTTAATCCCCCCACCCAAATCTACAGTCACTTATGATAGTATTCCTTTGAATCCTTAATTTATCTGTCATGAGCTCACTTTATGTTGCTTCCCTCCCAATTCATTATGACTGTGTTAAATTTCCCAGGAACACCAAGATCGAATATGGTCCCTCCTCCTCCTAAGTCGCACAAGGAGAATTTTTCCCGAATTAATTTCCACCCCAACATGTAGAGCACTTGACCCAAGCAAATTGAATCCCAAGAGAATAGTGACCCTTCCCAACACAGAAAACCGACCATAGCAACAATTCTACAAACATTCCAATTGCTATTCTCTTTGTCTGTTGTAGCTTGATATTTATCAATTTTTTCGCCGCAAAGCCACTCAAAATCATAATTCTGGTGAATGCGCCCAAATCCATTAATTCACACCAAGGCCTATACCTTCTTGAGCTGAATTAACCATATTTGGCTTCCCTTCATTACCTCAGAATATTGTTTGATGACGAATTCATTTTGTTGATCTAATTATCATCGACCAGGATGTACCAACCCATTGTTCGCCAAGAGAAACAATCTGCACCATGCTTCCATCTCATCATAGTTCATGTACCTACCACTCAAATCCATTACCTAGGAGTATATATTCACATGCTCTAACCGAATTACTTCCATAACACTTCCGATCTTCCATCTTATCAACTTTTGCAAGCATACAACTGAGCCACGAGTCCACTACCACCTCCCATGCATTAGACATGCAGGATCCTTGAGTGAGGGGAAACTGGTGGGTGCTTGATGGAAAAGGAGCATAAGTCTCCTCACTATTGACACCCTAAATACCAGGGGCTTTTCCAACTTCCTGATTGGAAAGATCGTCTGCTTCAAAATTATTATGCCTAAAGACATGGAAAAATCACATGTGTATATCACTTGAGAAAATCATAATTCAATATACTATTTTATTTAGAAAAATATCCTTCGATGAGAAACCTGAGATCATTAAACTGATAATCACTTCAGAGTCCCCTACCACATTCAAGGTCTTGATTTGCTTCAGTGTGACTAATAATATTTCTTGAAAAAGAATGTAGGCTTCTACTCTATTATTAATTTCAATTCCCAAATTCCAATAATAATCTAAAACTTTATTTCCTTCAGGTTATAGAAGGAACCCCCCCCCCNCACCCCACACTTGACAACCCCTGATTCTGGGCCCATTTATTTCATGAAAAGAGGAAAAAAGAAATTTATTCCTCTACCTTGGAAAATTTGAGAGATAATGTTGAAAAATACTGTAAATATTGATGAATTCTTAATCCAAATTGATCATTTTAATTTAAATAAATCAGATCAAATCAAAGGGTTTGACCCTAACCAACTCTTTATGAAACACATGACATTTTTGGGCTACAATGTCTCATTTTCTAGTACATTCTTATTCGAAGAAGAAGAAGACGATAGCCAAAACCCTCAAGCATTATATATTGAGAAATAACAAGGGGACATTGAAACAGTTGTTAGTACCACTGATCAATATAGACAATGGGGAAAATTTGTGAAATAGAGGAGTACTTGGTGTCCTCACACTTCTCAGAAAAGCATCCTACCAAATAAAACTTAGTCTGCAGAACGGGAACAAAGGAAATCTTCAATTGACAATTCTAATGATGTAGGTGATCAGAACCCTCCTAAGGGAAGTCTATAAAACCCCACAAGCTCCCAATGACCAACAAAAGGAAAAGACAAAAAAAAAAGGAGGAAATGAGGGTGCACCTAAAGAATAAATTGTTCTTGAAGATATGGAATTGGATGTGAGCATTGAGGACATCGAATTTCTCGATGAAGAACAGAGAATTCAGGTGATCCGAATTATTTTCAACATGAAATGAGAGAAGAGATATAATAAATAAATATACAGAGATATATCAGATATCCAATAATATAACACAGTTATAGCAAAGATATAACAATAAACACAAAGATACAGTAATACTAAATTTCTATTAATGAGTGAAATGTATAAAACTGTAAAATACAAAGTAAATGAACTCGTTAGAATGGTGGCAGCTTATCTTTGAGAAGAGATGTGATGAATATGCTCATTCGCAAGAATATTATTGTTAAAATGAGGCTCCAAAGGCCTTTTTAATATAAATAAAATCCAAAACCCTAACCCTGGAAGATGAAATTCCAGCAGTTTTGTGGACCCCATTTTGGGTAGTTTGGTGTATCAACTTACCGGGGGAATAAATTTGGCATACAATATATATTTGGGGTGAACGATATCTTTTTGGAAAGGTGTCGACGAGGAGCTTCATTTTGGGGGATCAATCAAATTGGGAAAAATCATCACTTAGGCCCTCAAAATGGTCCCGGAAGTTTAGGAACCGAAAAACTACTAAAAATAGTAAGTTGTAAACAAATTGTTTTGATCCAGTTGGAATAGGTGGGTAGCCACCGATATCCACCTGGATCAATCCTCCCTCCTTAGTATGAAATGGTCTCCATTGTGTTGAGTTCATGGGGAAGAGGAGAAAGCACTTGTTGAATTTGAACCTTGGTGAGTTGCTTGCCTTGCTGGAGAAGTTGCATTGCTTGGTTTGTGGGGGTTTGTTGAGAACCTGATGAGATGATTGTGTGCATAAATAATATTTTCACTTTGCTTCAATATTTTTGACCTGCTTCTGCTCTATAGAAGGTTCTTGGACTAAGGTTTCATTGATTACAGTTTCCTTTTGTTCACCTTTTGAATAGATTGTGAAGAAGTTGAATTTTGTGGTATGAGATACTACCTTGTGGCACTATTTAGGTGGGACAGTAGTTGGAACTACCTCTGGTATCCTATAGATATGCCCCCTATAGTAACAATGAAACTACGAGGTCGAGACTCATAAATAGCATGGCACTTCCACATATATGGTTGGCCCAAAAGAACATCACAGAAATCCAGTAGGGAAACATCACATAATACCTCATCCTTGAACAGTTGGATGCCATATGACAATCGAAACTATTGGTTGACATGGAGATATCTTCCCTAGTGAAGTCACTCGATCTTGTATGGCTTCGAGTGTGGTGTGGTCAACAATCCCAACTGTTTGAAGACCTCTGTTAAGATGAGGTTATTCTGGATTCCACTATAAACAATGAAATGCAACGAGGTCCCCTTCACCCACATATGTGAATGAAAGAGGCACTCCCCCTCTTCAGGATCTGCTGGGTCTTCTGGTTGAATTGTTGTGTTTATGACAGTAGAAGTGGGGTCTGCATTGATAATCTGTCTTCTCCAATTATTTTTTGAATCAGATTCTGAATCGGGGTTCGACTCCTTTTATTTGATCTCAACCACCAATGATTGTGTTGAGTGACATTCATTAGTGTTGTTCCAGGGGGTTTTGTGGAAATCACACCACTTTCCAGTGTCCTTCTTCGTCTTCCTGTGACCCTTCTTTTCCTGTGGCTTGGACTAGTTTTCGAGAAGTTGTTTGTTAGGGCCAACTTTTTCATACTTTGGTTGTTACGGATTTTCAGACCCAAACTTTTGTTCGTTCTGGTGCCTAAATTTCTACTCGATTTTGACAGCATATCGATAGGTATCTCCCAATAATGAGATGTCCAGGAAATCCCTTTCAATTTGGATGTACCTATGCAGAGCCCCACAATATTTCAGAACCAGATGTCGCTCGGAGTCTTTCATACCAATGTTGGTGTGCAAGGTATGGAAATTATTTGTGAAATACAAAACTGTTTGGACCCTCCCTTGCCAAAGTGTGGTCCATCTCATGTATTGTTCGTCATATTTACCAACAGGGTAATATTGTTTCTTAAACACATCCACACAAAAAATCCCAAGTGTTTTCGGGCCCATATAATCTAGACTCCTTTGTGGAAATTTTCTCCTAGTAAGTTCCCGCCAATGTTTGACATGGGGGAGATCCTTAAGGAGTGCGAAGGTGATATTTTCCCTGTCGAAAAAATTGTGAACAAAGAAATAACCTTCTAGCATATTTAACCATTTTTCTAGGGAATTTGCATCTACCTGGCCTTCAAATACGGGAATATCAAAATTGACTTGTACCTTTAAAGGAGAGGTTCTTCCAAAGTGGTCGCTTGATGAATGCATTCTTGGTGTTATCGACAAGCGTGGAAGGATGTGGGAAAAATTCTTCATCATTTCATCCCTTTGTCGTGTGAGAGCTTGCTCAAGCAAAGTATTGATATAATCTTTTGCTCCATTGTTTTTATTTTCTTCCTCCATGGAGGGTTTCTTAGGCGTGCGAGAGTAATTTTCCTCAAGAGAGACAAGATCGAAACCCAAATTTCTATACTCGGACCTCTTCGGGGACATGCACTGAAAAACGATCAAGAGTAGCCTACTTTGATACCACTGATCCGGACTATTTTCATCACGAAATGAGATCAAAGATATAATAAATAAATGTACAGAGATATATAAGATATCCAATAATATATTAGATCTATATCATATATATAACTGTTGGGAAACTGAGAGGGGGGGTGAATTAGTTGTCACCGTTATTAAACAATTATGATTCTTTTAAACTATTTACAAGGCACTAAATGATTATCACAATAATGCAGGGAAATGAACAATGGCACATTCAGCATCAGTCACATATATGAGAAACACAGAGACAGAAATTTCCCAAGGAAACCCATACAGGGTAAAAACCTCTTCTTCTTTATATGATAAGTATTCTTTACATTCTTTACATTATCATACATTTGAGCAACAACTCATTGTGAGGCTACAACCTCTGTTTTGCAAGCTGCAACTTGCTGAGAGCACCAACTCTATGTTTTTCTCTAGCACCCACTAGAAGGAAGCACCAACTCCCTGGTTTCTCTAGCACCAACTAGAAGGAAGCACCAAATC
>SNQJ01S0088055.1:35983-48461 GCA_010110895.2 Picea sitchensis | reverse complement strand
AAATTCTAGTTTGTCATCCTTATTAGCTAGCACAACTGGCTTTACATAACCAGTATCTACCACATCCCATACATCTGCACCTAACTACATTATGTAGGTTCTCATTCTAACTTTCCAGAAGACAAAGTTTGTTCCATTGAACAGAGGGGCCCTATTGGTTGAATTTCCTTCATGGCTTGACATGTTTAAGCTCTAGGATCTACCCTTAGATAAAAGGGGTTGGCTCTGATACCAATTGTTGGGAAACTGAGAGGGGGGGTGAATCAGTTGTCACCGTGCTTAAACAATTATTCTTCTTTTAAACTATTTACAAGGCACTCAATGATGATCACAATAATGCAGGGAAATGAACAATGGCACATTCAGCATCAGTCACATATATGAGAAACACAGAGACAGAAACTTCCCAAGGAAACCCATACAGGGTAAAAACCTATTCTTCCTTATATGATAAGTATTATTTACATTCTTTACATTATCATAAATTTGAGCAACAACTCATTGTGAGGCTACAACCTCTGTTTTGCAAGCTGCAACTTGCTAAGAGCACCAACTCTCTGTTTTTCTCTAGCACCCACTAGAAGGAAGAACCAACTCCCTAGTTTCTCTAGCTCCAACTAGATCTCAGCACCCACTAGAAGGAAGAACCAACTCCCTAGTTTCTCTGGCCCAACTAGAAGGGAAGCACCAACTCCCTGGTTTCTCTGTTTTCTCTAGCACCAATCAGAAGGAAGCACCAACTCCCCCGCAGGTGTTCAAGCCCCACTTGAACCTCTAAGGACACCAAATCAGTCCTCCCTAGCACCTCCCAACCACCCTTGATTATAAATTTGAAATATTGAAACCTATTACAGTGATATAGTGTTCAATAACAACTTACCAGTCTCATCACTGTTCTGCAAGATTTGGCTACTCAAACTTCCTCACTGTCTTCCAGCATGCATCCGCTTCCCATTCTGTTCTTTTGCTTTTTATGCTCTATGTGCCATGTCCATTTGCTGCACAATGCTTCTTCTATTCTTTTCAGCTGCTGCACTCTGATCCTTCTTCATGCATGAATCACCTTCAACAACAACATCCACAGCAATTCCAGCAACAACAGTAGCACCATCTCCTCTATGTATTATGTATTTATAGATTTTGTGCACCTTTTGCATGCAATGTGTGCAATCCCTCTGCATACTCACACCACGCCGATATCCTCCACAACTCGAGTGCTCTGTCTAATCATCATCGTGACTCTTCAGCTTCTCTGGCCATTTTTCCACTCGTTCAACATCACTGTATGTTATGCTAAGATTCCTTAGCCTCTCTGGATGTTGAGACTCTTCGTCTTCTCTGTGATAGTCGAGGTCACCTTCTCTGTTCCAGTTACAAGCTTCAATGCTCATCCAGCTGTCAATTTCCTCCACGAGCATCTTCATCCCTCTTGAATATTCCCAGAGACTCTTCATCTCCTCTGTCAATCACCCCGAAGTGTCTTCGAGTCCTCTGGCAGAAACCATCAGTGGTTTCTGGCAGTTACATTGTGACGTGCAAAAGTAGCCCTTTGATTATGCTCAGATTCACCTGCATCGTTGGATTAACTTTAATGGGTTATTGTGTTATTTACCCATTTTGCACTTTCGCAATTCGGAGATTCTGCGATGAGACATCTTGAGTCTCCATGTTACCAGTTCCAAAACTTTGAAACAGATTTTTTCTGCGCTGGCTCCTTCCTTTATATGACCACGGCTATGACCAAGCACTTAGGCAAAACGTGCTTTTCATGAATTCGCATTTCGTGAGTCTGGAGATGAGGCATCTCGACTCTCCAAGTCGCAATCCCCGAAACCCCGAGATAGAGCTGAGATCAACGGTCCATGATCTCAATGAATCTACGATCCAGATTTCATCATGAATTCCCATCTCGTGATTCCTTCGATGGAGGTTCTTGTCACTTCAAGTCGCGATAGGTGAAACTTCGAAATGAAGCTTAGATCAATGGTCCAAACCACACCTTGATCTGACAGCTGGGATTAAATCGTGATTTCGCATGTCATGATTTCGGCAATTATGTTTCTTACCTCTCCAAGTCACGAAAGGCGAAGCTCCAAGATGGAGCTCAGATCAACGGTCCAGAACAAACCTCGATCCGACGGCTGTGAATAAATCGCGATTTCACATATCGTGATTTCGCATATCGCGATTTCGCATATCGCGATTTCGCATATCGCGATTTCGGTGGTTATGTATCTTACCTCTCCAAGTCGCGAAATGAAAAGCTCCAAGATAGAGCTCAGATCAATGGTCCAGAAAAAACCTCGATCTGATGGCTGTGAATAAATCGCGATTTCGCATATTGTGATTTCGGTGGTTATGTATCTTGTCTCTCCAACTCGCGATAGGCGAAGCTCCAAGATGGAGCTCTGAGCAACGGTCTAGAACAAACCTCGATCTGACGACTGTGAATAAATCGTGATTTCGCATATCGTGATTTCGACAGTTATGTATCTTTCTTCTCCAACTCACGATAGGTGAAGCTCCAAGATAGCATGGGATCAACATTCCCAATCAACACTTGATTTCACGGTCATCGGGAATTGTAAATGAGATCCAATGACCAAAAATGTTTCTTCTCCTCCCAAGCTTACTTTGTTCCACTTACTGTGATCCAATGACCAGAAATGTTGATGATTTGCCAACAATCCTCTTCACTATCTCTTCTAATCTTATTTGAATCTTCCCTGCAGCGTCTTCTCATAATGCCAATCTATTACGTACTTTCTGTACTCATGCCATATTCATTGTTGTACTTGCCATCAATGAAAAGCATTCGTTTTCTCTTAAATATTTGCCAACAATAACAATAAACACAGAGACAGTAATACACAATTTCTATTAATGAGTGAAATGTACAGAACTGTAAAATACAGAGTGAATGAACTCGCTAGAATGGTGGCATCTTATCTCTGAGAAGAGATATGGTGGATATGCTAATTCTCAAGAATATGATTGTTACAATGAGGCTCCAAAGGCCTTTTTAACATAAATAAAATCCAAAACCCTAACCCCGAAAGATGAAAATCCAACAGTTTTGTGGACCTTGTTTTGGGTAGTTTGGTGTATCAACGTCCCAGGGGCCTAACTTTGGCATACAATCTATGTTTGGGGTGCACGATAGCTCCTTGGAAAGGTATCGATGAGGAGATTCATTTTGAGCACTTAATGAAATCCTTTGGCTATCATTAAGGTGCATGATCATGAAAAAACATCGTGTAGGCCCTCAAAATGGCCCTCAGAGTTTAGGAGCTAAAAAACCGCTAAAAATAGTAAGTTGCCAACAAATTGTTTCCAGCTAGTTGGAATAGGTGTGTGGCCACCGATATCCACTTAGATCATCAAGAGAGCAGAGAAATTGTGGCATAATTGACCACCCAAGAGACAATTATATTTTAATAGGAATCCTTGACTTTACACAGCGCCCTTTTCAACAAAGGTTCAAAGAAATTGGTCTTTGAAAACATTTATGCAAAGAATAAAAAATTTCAAGGAAAATTGAGCTCAGAATTTGACCTTAATGGAGTTCCACCAACTAAAATTGTATAGATTCATGAAGCTACATGTGAATCCCCTAAAATGTCAGTTGGAGAAATGAAGAATGAAAATTCCACCCTAAAATAAAGAATTAAAGAATTAGAGAGCACTTTGATGCCCCATCCCAATTGCTACAACGAAACCTTGGAAGAGTCTTGATGGAACACTAGAATCCAGATCCAGACTAAGAGGAACATTAAGTCTACTCAATGTTTTTAGAACATATGTTGGAGAAAACATCAAGAAAAGAATGTCTCTTATCCTTGAGACATGGGAACTGGCAAACAATTTTGTTTCCTTGGGATCAAGAATGACAAATTTGAGACAATACCTTCAAGATGATCTCGAAAATGATGAGGAGTTCTATAAATGGCTTGTTTCCACATTTGTTATAAAACTTTCAAGTATGACTGAGTTCAGAAGAAAAGAAGAGGACTTCCCTTATGTAGTTTGCATAAAGAAACTCAAAGCATGTTGGATAAAAAGAATAAAGTGTCTAAAAGAAATATTGGTTGATTGTGACACTATAAGTGTCAAAAGGGGAGAGTTTTGTTTAAATTTAATTGAGTTGGATTTATTTGGACCAAATGGAGAAGTTGAAGACCCAAAGTTAATATTAAATTCCATGCTTATGTCAAAAGAGAAATTTGAAGAAAAATTGGACATATTGAAGACTGCATCAGCTGAGAGATTTAATAGTTTGACTGAGTATTCAAAATTAGAAGTAGAAATTTGGTTGATTATTTATGTAAACAAAAACAAAGATATTCAGGATACACTACAAAAAAATTCAATAGACTTTAGAGATCTGGAGAATTCGTTATTTCACATAAAAGTAAGGCAAGAAATAATTGTTTCATCAATGAGAGATTATATTGAAAATTGGTCAAAGAATGCCTTAAATAAAATAACAGAACTTGATCAAGAAGAGGTAGTTGCAACTATTCAAGGAATCCCATCCAAGGAGAGTAGAAAAGGCACCTTAGCGAGAAGATAAAGAGAGAGAGAAGCCACCACAGTCCAACCCTGTTCTACTTTCTTTTATGGTCCATGGGAGCCCCATCCTAGTTGATCCAATAGGATCTAGGAATCCTCATAGAGGTCCAAGAGGATCTGGAATGCTCACAAAGGTCCAAAAGGATTCAAAAATGCTCAAAATTAAACCATCACAAATTCTCTCAAAAACACCATCAATGTGTATATCTCAATGGTCACTTTCCAATGATGCAAAAATCGCCTCAAACGGATTTTGTATGCAAAAGTTATGGATGGTTAAAGTTCAAGTCAAACTAGGAAAAAGTCAAATTCAAAGGGGTCAAGGTGACACGTGTCTCCATTGTAAGGGTGACTTGGCACGATCATATGGTGATTATTTGGCAGCATAACAAGGTGACACATGGCATGACCGTACGACTAACTTTGTAGGTGATGTGCCATACCGTACATGTAGGTGGACAAATCATGTGTTGACATGTGGTGAAGGTAGACCAATGAAAGGCTGCCACATGGCAGCCTCCCATTGGACATTATCGTTAAGTTTATGTAAAATTTTATGGGAGTATGGAGGATTGAACTCATGACCTCCCAAGACCTTACCAAATCTCTTTACCATCACACCATATCATTGTTTCTTAACCATATATGTGGGCATATGTATTTAACCTTGTTATAAGGTTTCGTCCATGGAAAAAAAGGATCGAGGGCTTAGCCCACGAAAAAAAAAAGGTTAAGGGCCTAAGCCCTCGACCCTGGTTATATGTATTGTAATGTGACCATAATAATCACACAAAGGGTTGTTTAAAAACTTTGGTTAAAACCATATAACAAACATACCACATATATCCATATGTTATAACAACACACCAACAAAGGAGGGGATCGTGGAGGTTTGAACCCGTGACCTCTCCCAATATAGTTCCATGCCTTAGTTGTTGTGCCAAAGGTACCTCTTGTTAAGGAATTCCCACTGACTAATATTTATTGTTTGGCTATTGCTCTGGATGGAAGTTAAGGGGCATGCACACTATTTAATGGCATGCAGACCAAGGCAAGAGACTCATGATTATGCAGAGTATGGTATCAAAGTTCATGCCCAAGGGTAATTAGACTTAGAGGTTTCACTGTAATTCCTGTCACAGGGTTCCGACTCATAATTTTATGAACTTTATACTCATTTTTATCAAAATTTCATAAGGAATTCGACGAAATTATTTGTTTCTGAGTTTGAGCAACGCAGAAAAAGGCCATTGTAAAACACAAGAATTTGAGCATTAATAAAGAGGTCTCTATTGGAAGCAGACCTGGAGATGTAACCCAAATTGGGTGAACTTATTTATCAAACTTGTGTATGTGATTTCAATATTGTTTTTCTATTTCCCCTTAGTTATTTTCAAGTTGTTTATAATTAAAGTGTATTTGGATAGATAAGTATTTCACATGTAAATTGCAAACAGTCAAAACGACCATTTTTATTTCAAAGATCAATTATATGTTACTATGTTTTAAATATTAATAAGCATCTAAGGATTTTTTGGATCAATTTGGTATCAGAGATAGTTCAAGACAAGTGTTTGCGAGTGAATGCTTACAAGGTACAAATCCAAGCAAGGAGAAGGAAAACTTGCAAGTTACAATCCAGACATTGGTTCAAGAAGTTTTACTAATCGAAGAGAAATGACTTCGCCAAGAAAATTGGGTCCTTACAACTCCAAAGATGATTTATTCGAGGATTTTAATTTAATGAAATCCATGGTGTAAGAAATGTATGAGGGTTGAGAGAAGGCCAAGGAGGTAGGTACATTCGAAAAAATTAAACCGGTCAAAGAGGAAGGAGGAGGTAATGAAGGTGGTCCTTCAGAACCCTCATCATCATCATCCTCATCATCATCTTCTTATGAGGGAAGTACAAATTATTCACATAAAAGAATCCCTCTAAGAATTCAAATGTTAATATGACTTTATTAAAGGTTGATGTCAAGTTTTAATTGTCAACCAATGATGCAGAATTGAATGTTGATAAATTGGAAAACTGGATCAAGCAAATAGAGGTATATTGCAGGGTTTAAAATATCATGGACGATGCTACAAATATATAATTAGTCTCTCTTCGTCTAAGTGGAACATCCTTAATATGGTGAGAGAGTAAGATGCAAGTTGATATTGTTCAAAAGGGTAAAGTAATCTCCTCTTGGGATAAATTTACTAAGGCTATAAGAAATCAATTATATCCACTAGCTTATATGCAAATGGAAATTATAGAATGGCAGCATCTAAGGCAAGGTAAAGGCCAGAATATTCAAGCATATACACAAGAATTCAAAAAGAATACATTATCCTTGGGAATTTTGTTGTATACCCATGAAAATATTGTAAAGTATATTGGTGGCATGCACTCATATCTTCGTCACACTATTTTAATGTTTAATGAAGACCAATTGGATTGATTGAACCCCCTGGTATAAAAGTTGCAAAAAATTTCTTGGGTTGTGAACGTGAAACAAGAATGGTGAAAACCCTCATTGATCCCATATAATAAATCATCGAGGAGAGACAGTCTGACAAGAGAGCATGAGTATTATAGGTCTTAATTAAGAAACCAACTTGGAAATAGTAGCAGCTTCGATGACATCGAAATAAATCATAGTTGATAGAGGTAAGTAGAACATGGAGATCGAGGAGATGGGACCTGTAATATATAGTCACTCAGATATATTGGAGGTTATTCATAGTAAACCTTGTTTATGTGTATCACCCTATGCAGCTGGTGGATGTTGTGGTTGAGTTACCTATGCAAACCGGTATGCATGGGTGGTACACAATGAGGATACTTATGTAGAAGCAAAGACTCGGGAAATTGGTGTACGCTTTCTCGGGACGAGTAAGGATTTGAGTGTGGGGGACATGTTGAGGGGACCTTTTAGGCCCTAATTGTCATCATACATGTGTATTATTAGACATTAGATAGTATCCTGAGTCTAATGTAAACCAAGTAAATGCTATGTGTAATAAAGGATAAAGATACTTAACTAAGGATTAGTGGGAGCGGGTATAAATTCCCCAACTATCCTTCCTATGTATAAATACTCATTAAGAAGGAATAGAAACTCGGTTGGATATCCTTCCCACAAATCTCTCCTTCTTCTTGGGTTACATGTGTGTCTGGATTTTCTTGTTACAGTGTTTTATCTTCTTGAATGTCTCTCCCCCTAACTCTTGAGACTACAACACCTACTAACATTGATAAAGTGTTAATACAAGATACACATATGGAGGCTAGTAAGGGTAAGCATTTGATTAAATATAAGAATCCATACAAGTTTGAAAATAAACTGAAGGGAAAATAGAAGAGTAATAAGTCATCTAGAGTATTGTTTAATTTTCGAAGCTTACTACATATTACTGGAGAAACCGCAAGCTAGGGTTTGACAGTCGCGATCTCAGCAGTGAACATAATGGTTACAAAAGGGGGCAGGAGTGTAATCCCCTCTTACAAGAAAGTAGTTGAGGACAGGGGGAAAGGCCCGTGAGGCATTGGTTTCAAAGAACCACAGACAAGCACCTCGAGATCAGGATCATAAAAGAATCAAGAGAGAAACCAGGAAAAAAGGGATCGCGTAGGAGAAGAAGCCAGAGAATCCCAGAAGGATGAGTAGGAACTAGTGAAACCCAGTGGGGAAAATGGGCGCAACCCATGTAAACCTAAAACAACACTGATACCCAAGGTTATACTGGAATACCCACAAACACAACTCTATTGGGACCAGATGAAGATGCATGCACTAATCTACAAATTCATGGGTTTGTGGCCCATAGAAAGAACGATGTGCAACCGGATAAAATATCAATGGAATCCAAGTGGAGAAGTGGAACTCCACCTGGGCTTGAAAGGATTCTTCACAATAGTCTTCATGAACCTGGAAGACATGGATAAATTCTTTGAGGGGGGACCATACTTCCATGCCTCAGCAGGGTTGTACATGCAGTCGTGGAAGGAAAAATTCTCCCTAGAGAAAGAAACATTTAAAAATGTCCCAGTCTGGGTGAGGCTTTACTTCTTACCTCTAGACTATTGGTTGTCATCCACCTTTGAAGAAATCGGGAACAAGCTTGGAAAATATGTTAAGACATTAGAAGAAACCCTAAAAGGGATATATACATCCTATGCAAGGATCTGCATAGAGATGGATGTTTTGGGGGCACTCACAGAAGCCATAAGCCTGGAATTCAGGGATGAGGAATGGATACAAAGAATCGACTATGAGAAGATCTCATTTAGATGCAGAATATTCCTTGAAAATGGACACCTAATCAGAGAATGTCCTCTCAATAAAAAACAAGAAACGGAAAACACCAAAACACAGCAGGATGAGGATGGGTTTGTAAAACTGAACCACAAAAATAGAGAAAACATGAATCAAAGAAAAGCCCCAACATGAAGCAATCTGGAAGCCAGGACCAGACCAGAAGGATGGGACAGGGTCAACCAAGGGGAATAAGGAGGAAAGGAAAACACAAAATCTAGAGAAGTTAGGGAACAAGCAACTCATGAGAACACAGATATTCCAATCAATAAGAGGGAACAAGGAGGTAGCGCAAGTCCTATGGAAGGAGGAAACGAAGATGCCAACACCCCAATGAAGGAGGTAGATGGAGACTCAGAGATGACACCAAGTGAGGTAGGCACGGAAGATCCTGATTTCATAGACATTGTGGAACGGGAAGGAATACATCTCTTGAACATACTGGAGCAATGGAAAAGGCAGGGAGTAGACAATGTGCTAGCGGAGCAACTAGATCACATCCAATACATTTTCCTTATAAGGGAGGAAGAAAAATCTATAGGGATCAAGCGCACGAATGGAGAGATAGGACACCTGGGAATCAAAGTAGGCAAGGGACAACCACAACATTCACCCAAGCAGATGAGGAAAAAGAAAGGAAGGAAATCAAACAACGTAGCCCTACAAGAACTAGGAGACCTGCTAATAAAATCAAGTAAGATCAAAAATATCTTTCCCAACTCCCCCCCATATGTTTAAATGAATATTATAACATGGAATATAAGAGGCCTAAACATCCCATGAAATCCAAGAATCCTTAAAAATAGATTGAGGAAGGAACAACCTATGTTTCATCCAAGAGACAAAATGCATTGTAGACATAATGGAAACAATCAGTAAAAAGCAATGGAGTAAGTACAAGATGTTGCATGTCGAAGGCCAATAGATGGCAGGCAATATTCTCACCTTGTGGAACCCACAATCGATGAACCTATTAGCATAGAAATCCATGAGACACACACTTTCGATTAACATGAAAATTATAGGTAACACAGAGGTGATTCTATGCAATAATGTGTATGGTCCCCGGATGTTGGAAGAAAAAAGGATAATTCTCCTAGACCTAGAAAATCTAAAGGCCCAATTCAGCAACCTCCACTGGATCCTGGCAAGGGACTTCACCATCATCACGACACTTTCGTAGAAAAAAAGGGGCACCAGAAGACTGGATAGATATGTAGAGGAATTCTCATCTTTCATTGATACAATGGAGATGGTGGATATCAGAACCAACAATGGCCAGTTCACCTGGAATAATAAACGAATAAATCACCACCAAGTAGCTACAAGGATAGATCGATTCCTAGTGTCATAATCCATCATTCTGTAGGGACTAACTTTAGACAGCAACATCCTTCCATGGGGGGGTTCATACCATTGGCCAGTTCAACTGGAAGCAAACTTCCAAACCACTTCGAAGAACAGACCCTTTAAATTTGAAAAATTTTGGATCGAACATCCCAACTTCAAGGAGAACATCAACTAATGGTGGTGGGAGGAAATACTGGATCAAGGGACAAGGATGTTCAAACTTTATAAGAAAATAAAGTACATCAAACATAAACTCAAGGAGTGGAACAAGGAAATCTTTGGAAACATAAACCAAGAAAAAAAAATATCAAGGACAGAATGAGGATACTCCAAGAACTCTGCATAGACAAGGGATACACAAAGGATCAGAAAAGAAAAGAGATCCAAATGACCCAGGAATGGGAAGGAAGATGCCAGCAGGAAGAAACTCTATGGCACCAAAAGTCCAAAATCAGGTGGCTAAAGGAAGGGGAGAGGAATACCAAGTTTTTTCACAAAACAACCATTGCAAGAAGAACCCACAACAAAATCCTGAAAATTAGGGATCAGGATAGGATCGAAAGAGAATCCCACAAGGAAATTGAAGATACACTGGTTAATCACTTCCAAGGGATATCCCAGGAACCCAACCAAGACAGAACAAAGGCCATGCAAAGGATAACTCAACACATCCCCAGGTTGGTCACCGAGGAACAAAATATCAATCTAAGCAAGCCTATCACAAAGGAGGAAATTGACCAAGTGGTCCAGGAGATGCCCAATGGAAAGGCCCCAAGTCCAGATGGCTTCATAGTGGAATTCTTCAAAGCATGTTGGGAAGTGGTTACACATGATGTTTATGGGGTGGTGAAAGACTCCAGAAGCTTGTGCCCCATATTGAAATCGTTAAATGCCACAATGATCACTCTAATTCCAAAAGAAAATGAAGCAAGGACCCCAGAACGCTACAAGCCTATAAATTTATGCAATGTAGTTTACAAGATAATCTCCAAAGTCATAGACAATAGACTGAAGCCTCTCCTACCCACACTGATTTAACAGGAACAAGTGGGTTTTGTAGAAGGAAGACAAATAATGGACAACATCATCCATGCCCGTGATCTTATACACACGCTGAAAATCCAAAGGAGAGGAGGGATGATAATCCAACTTGACCTGGCGAAGGCTTATGACAAAATTAGTTGGCACTATATGACCAAGACACTAGAAGCCTTTGGCTTCAAACAACACTAGATCAACTGGATCGTCAATCTAGTCTCAACGACAAGCCACTCTCTTCTAATCAATGGAGCCCCAAAAAAACCCTTATGGCCTTCGAGAGGCATCAGAAAAGGAGACCCGCTATCCCCCTTCCTGCCCATTTTGATGATGGAAGGGCTCAGCAGAAGCATAAAAAGCGCAACTGTAATAGGGGAAATAAAAGGCATCAAACCTTTCGAAAATTTTCCAACCTCCACACACCAACAGTTCATTGATGACACACTACTGCATGGAACACCCACGGTCAAGGAAGCAAAATCCTATAAAATAATCTTAGAAGACTTTGGGGAAGCCTCAGGGGCGGAGATCAACCACTCCAAATCCATGATCTATTTCTTCAACGCTAATCCTGCAATTCAAAGGAACCTAGCCAACATTCTGGGGTTTGAACGCAAAACGCTCCCAACGAAATATTTGGAATCCCCTTGATGGACAGAGCATGCAAAATATCAACGTGGGAAGGAGTGATCAAAAAACTGCAGGAGAGGGTAAAAAATTGGACATACAAAGCTCTCAACCTGGCTGGGAGGCTTATCCTTACCAAAGTGGTTCTACAAGCAATTTTGGTGTATATGATGTCAGTGTTTCACACTCCCAAAGGAATACTACAAAAGATAATATCCATTCAAAGATATTTCCTATGGAGAGGTGCCGAAAATAAAAATAAAAAGAAATGGGCCCTGGTGGCCTGGGAGAAGGTTTGTAGACCAAAAGGAAAAGGAGGCTTGGGGTTACAAAACCCACAGGTAACCAACAAATCCTACAGATAAAATCTCTGGTGGAGATGGGTCAAGGACAAATCAATACCGAGGGAAAACCTATGGAAGGCCAAGTATTCCCTAAACATCAACGACCAGGATCGAATTTGATTCATGGGCACAAGGGAGGGATCAACCCTCTGGAATCTCTCCTAGTGTAACAAGAACTGGATCCATAAACACATCTTCTGGGAAGTTAGAAATGGTAAAATGAACAAATTTTGGGAGGACGTG
>SNQJ01S0088055.1:14888-31523 GCA_010110895.2 Picea sitchensis | reverse complement strand
TAAAGATCTATGTGTATTCTGTGTATGAGCCATTGATTAATTTCTGTATTGCTTAAGAATATATATGCATTGCTTTACTTCGCAGGTTTAAAACTTACAGAGCTCCAACAGGAAATGACAGCGCAAGGTAAAACAAAAATCCATCACTACTAGAAGAAAATAAATGGTAGCAACAAATGGAGGATCTGGGACAAACTTAATCCACAAAATAGCGACCGGATCGCAACTTTATCGAAAGAGGTGGAGGAGGAACTGGGGAAAAGTAAAATTGTAGTCTTAGAGGAAGAGGACCAATTAAGATGGGGCAGGGAAAATGGTGGGGAATTAAACTTAAAATAAGCATGGTGTTACATCACAAACCAGGACCAAGAGGAACCGGTGCAACAGTGGGGAAAGATTTGGTGCAAGTCCCAATGGCCAAAAATCAAAATGTTTGAATGGTTAGTTCTTCACAACCAAATTCTAACCTGGAAAAACCTCAGGAAAAGGATTTATATAGGTCAATCTTGTTGCCACCTCTGTCAATCCAAGGAGGAAACAACCAATCACCTCCTCTATGAATGCAATTACACAAGAGAGATATGGGATTGGGAGGTAGGCATATATCGCCAGTCCAATAGGATCTGAGGTAACATTTGTGCAACCATCAACAATTGGAATGAGAGTTACAGCGAAAATGAAATGGTGAACCTCTGTTGGAATATAAAGTCGGGGATGATCATCTGAGAAATATGGAAAGAAAGGAACCGACACATCTTCAGGAATGAAAGCCTACCGGAAGGAAAGATCAAGGATGAAATAATCTCACAAATATGAGAAACGGTGTAGAGCCGCAACTGCAAGAAGAAAAAAATGCAACTAATAGACCAGGACTCCCTCATCCTGGATTTTTTTCACCTAAAAGATGGGTGGAACAACACACCGATAGGGCGAGAACCGCAACTCCAAATAGGAGACTGCAACTAGACCCCCCTTTTGTTAGGGTTCCTCAAATTGAATTTTGATGGGGCGGAAAAAGGAAACTCAGGAGTGGCAGGGATGGGAGGGGTGATCAGACACAGTGGTGGTAACATCATTCGGCTGTATGCTGGGAGTATATAAAACTCAACCAACAGTGTAGAGGAATTTGGATCCCTAGAGCTTGGCCTAGAAATCCTACGTTGCGAAAGGATGACAAACACTATCATGGAAGGTGACTCCACCCTGGTCATCAAAACGACGAAGAGACTCCAAAATGGCACCAGAGTGGGCAAGGTTCAGCGACACTAGTGCTTGGCACATTCCCTACAAAAAATCCAGGAGCACCTGAAAACTCTAAATACATTGGATTTGCGCTAGGTTGGCAGGTCACCAAATGGCCTGGTGGACAGGCTATCCAATGAGGGGTTTGGCAAGGAATTTCTGGAACTAGACACTACCTGGATCATCATCCTGAATGGACAACTCAAAATAGAATGCGTCCAACTAGTGAAAAAATACCGTGAAGTAAGCTTAAGAAAGGAAGGTCACATCGAGGAGGGCAATGCAAGGCCTAGCGAAAGGCATGCAGGACCCAGGAAGGATATGACTGCCCAACACTTGGTCACCAATTACCATGTAGGATCAGCATAAATAGTAGGCGAGGGTATGGCAGCAAGGCCCTTTTGACAGTAAGAGTTGCAGGAAAAGCATATGGGAAAGTACATACGGCAAACCTCATGCAATGAATGACGTAAGGCATGAGGGAGTGACATGGTCTGGAATTGATCCACCATTCCAAAGTATAGGTACGAAGAGCAGCACAGTCAGATATCAAGTGAGTAGGGGTAGGGACCCACACAGGGATAAAGGTCGAGTCATCATGATCATATGAGACGCAACGAGGAAAAATGACAGGAGTGCTCACCACTTCAGGCAAACCATGATTGGAAGGAAAAGCTCGCAGCACGGGAATTAATAGGAAGAGATATAGTAGGAATAGACGCAAACAAAAGGAGCGCAACTCCAGGGGCTGTCACAAATACAAGGGCAGGGAAAGGAAGAATCCTTGTGAAGTGAGGTACAGGTTGAGTATCCAGCAAAGGAGTTGCGACAGGCCAAGTGGGATGGTGCGAATTAAGCGAACACACATGAAGAGGAATCCCCTTGGAAAGGAAGTTCTGAATAGTCCATAGAGGGTGTCAAGAATGGAGCAAGCAGAAAAAGATGCAGAGGGCACCTTCCAATCTCTGGTTGCGTAGAAAGGAAAAGAGACCATTACCCAGTGGGGAAAGGAAATAAAATAAACACGCAAAGGAAAAGCATGGGATGCACTGGCACAAGAAGCGGATTGGGTAACAGATCTATGGTCCATGCAGCCTAGGGAAACCCTCTACCATAAAACAATGGAGATGAAGTGGCTAACTAAGATGATTATTGGCAAAGTGAGTTTGGAAATGAAAGAAGCCAGACAGGAGGAAAACAAGGAACACAAGAAAATGTTGGAAGAAATCCTAAGTCACCTCGACAGTCTGGAAACTATTACCAAATTGTTAGTTGAGGTCGAGAAAGACCAGAAATCCAAGATGGAGCTGTTGGATGCTCAATTCCACCTCTATTTGCGATATTTCCATCACATGGACATCATGTCAGCCAATGGACATGGTGTGCCATCCCACATCAGGAAGAATTGCACGATCTCTCATAAGGATGAGAACAAGAGAAAGGCAGATGGTGGAAAGAAACACATCATTTTCCTGTACTAGTGAATGTTTAGTCTAATGGTAGGAATGCTAGGTGTAGTCAGGTCAATTTGTCCCACTACTCACTTGGGTCTAGTGGGTTGTATCAGCTTCTTCTTTTATGTTTATGTTTCTTATATTGTTTAAACGGGTTATGGTAGGACTGGCCTGGTTTCCCCCAGCGGCAGACCAGTCCCACCCCTCATGTATATCAGCAAGCACAACTCGGGAACCCCTGGTCTAGTTTCCTACTAGGTAGACCAGAATGCCCCCCTTTTTTGTATCATAATCATTTTGCAATAATACAACTTCTTACGCTCACTTACAAAAAAAAAAAATCATCTAGAGTAAAGCAAGATGAAGAAAGACCTACATGTTACCACTGTAAGAAAAAGGGACATGAGGAATCACAGTTTTGGAAGTTGCATCTAGAATTACGACTGAATAAGTTCAAGGATAAAAGGAACCAGAAGACTGTTGCATCAACTCAACATGATCTAGGATCTGATTCAAGAGATGAATCTAAGATCACGGAAATAGGAAAAAAAGGTATCTATACTATCAATTCTAATTCTTCAATTCATTCCGCCAAATTGGAAAGTGTTACTAATCAAAAGAAAAGAAGTGACCTTTTCCATGTTAGGATTATAATCAAGCATACAAAGGTACATACTGTATTCGATAGTAGATCTCAAGTTAACTTAATATCTAAAACAATTGTTAAGAAGTTGGGTTTGAAGACGACACTTCATAAAAATCCATATCCATTAGGTTGTGTCTATGAAGATGCTAAGTTGCAGGTGACGAAACAGTGTAAGATCATATTTGGACTTACACCTAATTTCTTTGACGATGTTGAGTTAGATGTTGTGCCTCTTGAAATTTTCATCATTGTCTTGGGTAGTCCATATCTATTTGAMAAGAAATCCATATTCTACTACGAAGAGAATAAATATCATCTTTTCAAGGACCGGGTTGAATAGCTCATTGTATCAAAACTAATATTTATTTAGTGAGCACAGGGAAAATGAAGAGACTCTTGGGTGCAAATAGAAMTTTTGTTCTCATGATAGTGAAACAAAAAGAAGAAGATATAACCAATGATTTATTAGGTTGTGATCCAGATCATAAACATGAATTGGTTAAAATCATATCTAATTATGATGAGTTGTTTCAGGAACCCATAGGTTTTCCTCCTAAGAGGGAGGTTGAACATAAAATATTTTTGCAACAAGATGCTCATCTTCTAAATATTGGAATGTATAGGCCATCAGTGATCGAGAATGCATAAATTAAAAAGAAATTTTAGGAGTTGCTCAATAAAGGAATCATCACACCAAGCTCCTCTTCGTGTGGTTTTCATATTGTATTAGTGATGAAGAAAGATGGCACGTGGAGGAGGTCTATTGATTTCCGAACCATGAACTTGATTATGGAAAATAATTGGTATCCTATTCCAAGAATTGATGACATATTCGATCAATTAAAGAATGTTTTTTATTAGACTTGAGAAGTGGTTACCATCGGATCAGAATTGCAAAAAGCGACATATGGAAAACTTCTTTCAAGACAAAGCATGGGTTATTTGAAAAGTTAGTTATGCCAATTGGGTTGTGAAATGCACCTGCGACATTCGTGAGGGTAATGAACGATGTGATCAGGCTTTACATAGATGATTTTTTCATCGTCCACTTAGATCATATATTGATCTTTAGTCGAATCTGGGAAGTTCATATAAATCATGTCAAGACAATCTTTGAACTCTTGAAGAAGGAGAAGTTGTATATCAAAATGTCTAAATGTGAATTTGGAAAAAAATATCTAGTATGCTTGGTTTATATTGTAGGGAATGGTCAGCTAAAGATAGATCCCACAAAAGTAGAAGTCATTATGAAATGGCCCAAGCCAACTACTGCCACAAAATTCAGGATCTTCTTAGGAGTAGTAAAGTATTGGAGGAAATTCATTGCTAACTTCTCTTTCATAGCAGCTCCTCTGCATGCATTAATAAGTGTAAAATAGGTCTTTCAATTGGGAGGAAAGCAATAGAAATCCTTTGAGACATTGAAGGAAAATATAAGCACTGCGGCAGTTTTGGCTCTGCCAGATCTACAACAACCATTTGATATTCAAACTAATGCAAGTGTATATGCCATGGGAGCAGTCTTGATGCAACAAGGTAAACCTGTATGTTATCATTCTGAGACTTCTACTCAAGTTGTGATTTAACTATCCAACGTATGATAAGGAATTGTATGTGTTGTGATGTAGGAGCATCGTTGGCAAGCGCACAGAGGCAGGACCACTCAACACGTGTGAGTTCTTCCAGAAATTCAACGTTGACAGTTGCAGCCGATTTTGAAATCCGCCTTCACTCAGCGTTGGAATTCACCTTTGGAGGCACGTTTGAACCGATGCCGAATTTTACCCTTTGAGGCACATTTTGAAAATTGTAAACAGAGCAGGAGTTTCCACTTCGGCTCTGGAATGTGACTGAACTAAGATATTGTAGGATGAATTTTAGAGTAGGCAAGTAGCCAGGGGAAACCCTAAAAACATCTTTGAGTTATGTAGAAGTTTACACACCTAGTTAGAACAGAGAGCGGGAATACAGAGAGAAATTAGCTATAAGAGAGAACTCTGAAGTTAGCAGGAGATCTCAGTGTTTTTGAATTACTGTAATTTTGAATGTATTTGGTAGCCATTATACACTTGTGAATATAATAGAATGGAAAATTGATCTGAATCTATGTTGTGTAGTTGTGTTTATATTTTCCTGTCTTTTCCGTTATTCTTGTGTCCCAGAAACAAGTGAATGAAACGGTGACTGTGAGATTGCCAGTTTCAAGTGTCTCTCTTCATTGAAGCTCTACAAGGTGTGCATCGAGTGAAGAGAGAACACCAGGATATCAGGAGGAATCTCTCTGTGAGAAACCCCTTGGATCAGAATCATCGAATCCCTTGGATGCAAGGAGTGCATGGGAATTCGAGGCCTACACAAGGTAAAGCTAAGGAGGAATAATGTTTCAGAGAAGCGTTATCGAGACCCAGAAAAACTCATCTCCCTGGAAGAAGCGAAGACAGAGTCTTCGAGGACTTAGAAATTCTTCTAAGTCTGAAGCGAGTAAAAGCTCAGGAGGAAGAACGTTTTCAAGCATTGGATCGTGGTGGAAGATCCCACAGACCATCTAATTTGAGGGAGAAGCGCAAGATTTAACGCTGCGTAGATCCAGGAGGGGATATCTCAGAGATTTGAATGGACGGTGGAGAACTCTCGAGGAGAGTCACGAAATACCACCAATCGTTGGATCAAGTGGAGTTGCAAGGAGATCAGCGACAAGGAAGAGATCTGAGCCATAGATCTCAGGGACTATCATGAGCCATCGATCGAATGCCAAGGCATTTTGGTGTTTCGGCACTTCGGCATATCGGCAACCGGGAGTTCCAAGGAATAGGGATACGACATAGGTCCTTGTCTCCTGAAACCCCGAATCACGAAATAGCAAAATAGAAAGATTGAACGTGGGTTGTAGATCTCAAGAGCTATTGTGAGCCATTGATCGAATGCTAAGGCAATCCGGCATTTCAACGTTTTGTCATTTTGTTATTTCGGTAACTGGGAATCCCAAGGAGCAGAGATATCCCCTGCATCCTGATTTCACGAAACGCGAAACCCCAAAGGGATAGGTGCTGGGACATTTCGGCATTTTGGCCACTGGGGATTCGAAAGGGGAAAGGAGATACCCTTGCATCGCAATTCCCTGAATCATGAAACCTCGAAAGAGCGAACGCCAAGCTAGTTTGGCATTTCGTCAACCAGGATTTTGAAAGACAAAGAATAGGGGAGCTTTTGCAACGTGATTCCCCGAATCATGAAAGTCGATATCGCTTTGGCGTTAAGCACGTGGACATAGAGACTTGGTCACGTGGATGGAGGCTAAGAAAGGATTCAAAGCCCGTTAAGCCCTTTTCAGCATTTCAGGACCTGGGAGGTTGAAGGACCAAGTACCGTCTGCCACCGGAATCACGAAATCGCGAATTCCGAAATCCCGAAAGGCGGAACGTGGTCATGAGTAGATTTTGGCATTTCATGGTTTGGGTGTTTGAGAGACTAGGAGTCAGGAAACATGGAGTCCTGGCTCGCAAAATCATGAAACCCCAAAACACGAAAAGGGGGCTCGCACGGGTTTTCTCAAGACCTATGCCAGAGGATGAAGGGACCTGTGGATTCGTCCAAAGGGTTCCAGCAGGAGCCCGAAAGGCCATTTCGTCTTGGGGAAGCGAACGATCCAAAGACTGGGAGGTCACAAAACCCTGTTGAGGTAGGGGGTATGCATCATGTTGGTACAAAGTGTTAATAAATGGAAGCATTACTTAATGGGAAAGGAGACAATAATTCATATAGATCATCAACCATTACAGTGTTTGCATTCATATACCAAGATTAAACAATCACGACATTTTAGGTGGATGGGTTTCTTAAAGAAGTTTCATTTGGTGATAAAGTATAAGAAAGGTATTCATAATAAGGTCGTAGATATGTTGTCAAGACCAGTGATCAATTCATCCACAATACTAAGGCGTAATCCTTTAACTCATGAAAGTTATGATGAACAATATGCTAAGGATGATGATTTTAAATATGTATATGAGGTGTTGGCCATTGGTTATGTAAGGAAGAGAATATTAAGGAAGAAAGGAGAAGTGTGAACTGTGTGGAAGGCACATAAACTGAGGAGAGGTCGAAGTGGGTAAAGAAGAAAAAAAGAAGGAGTGAAGTAAAGGGAAAGCTATCCGCTGTAAGAGAAGATAAAGGAAGATAAGGCATCGGAGTAGATCGAGCATGGACAACTCAGCAAGCGAGAAAAGACACCAACAAATTCTTTGGAGCACCTTGCGGAAAAGAAGTAAAGACAGACTGGTGAAGCCTTGAAAACTCAGGTCAAGTGGACCTAGGGTTTAGGCAACTAAGGTTTTGGATATAGGGTTTTGACACCTAGATTTTTTCCATGTAATGTATAAATAAAGGTCTAGAAGACCTAGGAGGGCTCGTTCTGTTTCTAGTGTTAGTTCATACTATGATTGTTGTTGTTCATTTTTTATTGATATTGTTGAGAGCAATATTGAGTCTGTATTCGGGATCTTCAGCTGGGTGCGAAGATCAACCTTGTAGCTGGGTGCGCAGGGAGGGAAGAGAAAGAGAGAAAGAGAGAAAGAGAGAGAGATCTGCAATTTAAGTGCGTAGATAGAACTGTATGTTTTCATCTAATAATATCAAGAAACACAGTTTTGTGGGCATAGCCCTAGGGAGAGGGTGAACCACGTATATCTTGTTGTTCTATGTGATTGATGTTGTGTTATTTGTCATTTGATATTCTGTCATTACATTATTGTGTTAGACCTGAGATATAACTTGCGAACTAATCTTAAGCGTGGTAAAGAATATCTAGATTGTTTTGCGTTGTATTTGGAATCACTTTGCATTTCCTCTGGTTGTAGACACCTGTGTCTTGCAACCCCCTATTGCTACTTTGGGTGAGCTTGCATCTGCTTCACAGGTGTTACTGAAAGGGCCATTATTTAGGTTTTGTTGGTGCATTGTAAGAGTTGAACACTGGGTCTGCCCCTGTGCCAACAAAGTTTTCTATTGTCGGAACCAAGATCTTCTTGAGGGCATGTCAAGGTGGTTTCCATCGAAGACAGAAATTTAGAAGTGGATAGAAGAACAAGAAAAGGACTTCGTTAAAGCTCAGAATAATAATCCTAGCATTAGTATAGAAGATTGGTTGGGAAGGTACATCTTCACCGACATACACGAGATTTTCTTTGGAGGAGTTCATAAGGAGTTATACGAGTGGTTAGCAAGATTATCATACACCCAATTTTATATTAGACCTATACCTCCTGTGGTTTGGACGACAGTGTTGATCAAGAAGGTCAAAAGAGTTGACAATGTTGTGTCTATAGTAGTGTATTTTTGGTTTGATAGCACTCTTGGAGGGTACATTACCGAGTTTTCTATTGATAGAGTAGAATCGTATAGTCAAGGAGAGAGGTATTTCTTTAAGGGTCCTAGAGGAAAGTTTCTACACTTTTTAAAACTGAGGATTAAGATGTTATTTCATGAGAAGAATATCCTGAAGATACAATGAAGCTAATGTTCAAGAATTCAGACAGCGACAGTGACAAAGAGACTGGACTCATGCACAGTGGAGATTGTTCAGAGAGGTTCATCTTGCGAACCTATTTAAGAATAACTACGAAGACGAGGGATTCTACAGTGGAGAAGAATTAGATCTAAAAGGAGAAGAGTATTCATAGTCCGCAAGAACAGAGGAAGTAGGGTCTAAAGAACCTCGCCGAGGAGAATCGGAAACTTCAGGAACCGTGCCTACTGTTGCAGTAAGTACTATTACTCCTCTTTTTTTTTAGAAGCATTAAGTAACCAGAGTAACCAGAGTAGCCAGAGCAATCATAGTACTATTACAAGCAGTTTAACACATACTCAGTCGAGAAATCCAGGAAGATCTATGGCAGATGAAATCAAGTTACCTATATTTAGAGGAGATGGATCTGAAGATTTTGACTAGAACTCATTCTTATGCGAAGCTGTATGGAGAATTAAGCAAGTCACCAAAAAAACTGTTAAGAGAGCTCAGTTCAGTACTACCTTGAGGGATCACACATTGAGTTGGTATATGAAGTTTTCTTTTGGACCTGGACAGCCTAAATCGATGAATGACATTAAGACTACATTGAGTGCAGAATTCAAGAATCCCAAGTTGGAGTCACGGTGTGTTACAGAATTGAAGGAGATCAAGCAAAAGGTAACTGAAACTGTTTCGGAGTTTGATCAGAGGTTTAAGACCCTGACAKGCCATTTGAMTTTTCAAATCCYAGATGAATAGAATAAAGAATGGTTCATTGCTTCCCTCCTGCCACATATCAGAGTTCCTCTKATKCAACATAAAATTGCTTCAGAGGTTGAAGCTCTGGATATCTCCATGAAATTAGAAGCAATCCCCGTAGGAGAATCCAACTGAGGTATGAGTCAGATCTTAAATCAATTAACTAGTTTATCCTTACAAGTYGAAGATATGAATAAACATAAAGGAAAAGAGAAAAGATAAGATATCTAGTGTATCAGATGTAAATCATAGGGCGATGACAAAGAGCAATGTCCCCTATTCCATGAATACTTGGCCTCTGGAGCACCTATTCCTTTGAAGTAGGCCATTGTACCATGGTGTGAGGTATGTAGAACTAGACATAGCCCTGGTGAATGTTATTATATGAAAAAATATGTCCAGACACCTACCAACCTTTACTGCACATTTTGTAAGTCTGTGGGGCATGATGAGAAGGATTTTATGTATTATGATCTCATGCATGCAAGGGATACATATAGAATTCAAGGAGAAACAAAACAAGAAGGAAATAATGTGCAGTTCAACTCCCCGGGAAGAGTAACCTTCAACCCTCATGGTGGATTCAGAGGAAGAGGATGAGGTGGAGGTATGGGTCGAGGTAGAGGAAAGATCATTTTCTATAATTGCGCACAACCAAGACATTTGGAAATGGATTTCCAGAACCCCTGTACTACCTGCAACTACTGCAACTCATTCGATCATGTCATCAAAGATTGTCCAGTATTGTTAGCCAAAATTCAAGAGAGACGAGGACGAAACCAACAAATCCAATTGATAACAGCAAAACCTCGCGGTGAGGACCACAGAGTCGTTGTTATTACTATAAGAGGCGTTGTTACAGGAGAATACAGGGTGACCCCAGGAAAGACTACATAAGGATCAAGGATCAGAATAGCTGTAGAGATGGCACAGTCCTTTGATCCAAGGAGAGAGAGGCATACTTTTGAAGAAGCAAGGAAATAATTTGTAGGAGAACAAGCTTCTTCATATAAGGAAAAACCAGAGGTAGGGGAATGTGAAATGCCCCTAGAATTTGATCATTCTTCTCTATCTAGAAAAGGAAAAGAGGTAAGCAAGTTCATGGACTTTTTATATACATGTATCAATTTGATTAAAGATGAAAAAATTGTACAAGAATTACAACACCTAGTAAGACAGTATGAAATTGGGAGAATAGACCCTATGTTGAGTAGAGTTGTGAACCGAGTATCAAGGGAAAGAAGGATAAACAAGGAATTGCACCTTAGTGCTCAAATTGGAGACTACGACGTGGACTATGTAGTCCTCGACTTGGGATCAGAAGTAAATTTTATGACGAAGCAGACTTGGGCACTGATGGGAAAACCTAGATTGATTTACTCTCCTATCAGGCTCGGGATGGCTAACTAGCAGGTGGTGAGCCCATTTGGAAGACTAGAGCATGTCCCTATAGACATCGATGGGGCAAGGACATTTGCAAACTTCGAAGTGATTGAAATTGTTGATGATAGTTTTCCTTATCCTACAATGTTAGGAATTGATTGGGCTTTCAACAATTCGACTATTGTTGACCTAAAGAAGAGAAGAATAACATTTGAGGGTAATGGACTTAAGGTCATTTCACCTCTGGACCCAGATGAACATCGCAGATACATGGAACTTATCAGGGAAGAATACCGCACATATGATCTAGAGAACATCTACAAACTAATAGCAAGATAGCAGGATTACATTAATCCTATAGCAGATGGAAATCTTAGTTAGCGAAGTGAAAGTGCATGTTCATCAGATTCAGAGGAAGCATTGGAAAACTGGCAGAACATAATGTATGAAGTCTCTACACAGCGATGTGCCAGATTGACCAGAGCAGTTCACTGTATTGACACAGAAGTAAGTAATCTCCCTACATTTGATGGCTTGAATCATTTAGAGATGTTTCTAGATGAATTTGTGAAAAATGTACTAGTACAGTATAGGTTGTTGGCATTGGACGAAGCCTTGAAATCCACACCAGCTATATGGTGGGGAGCACACAAGAATAACATCGCAGAGTAGGTACAATGTCGCACCTTATTGACAATGCATTTTTCAGACCAAGTAGAAGGATGTGAAGTTCAATACACAGATCAGAGTTGTCCTAAGGACCATATGCGAAGTTGTGAGGAAGCTTGGAGAAATATTCCTAAAGAACAATGGGTGCATAAGTTCATCAATACTTTGGATACTGCGCCTATCAATTTGTATCTTCAAGCAGAACTACGCTTCATCAGTACAGACTGGTATGGAATGACTCGGAACTTTATAGCTACATTTTTATTTGAGAGTCAGTACCCTACAGTATATCAGGCTTTACAAATCATAAGACAGAAGGTCTTTGAGGAGGCACCTAACCTCCCCTTTACCCAAGAAGTAGCTAAATGGATTGCGCCTCTTCAGCAGTTACAAAAGTGCTACAATATTAATGTTGATGAGGATGATGACCTGAGGGATGTAAACATTTTAGAAACTGAAGGACAAAGAAACATAGATGGGTCAAGGATTGAATTACCTTTTATTGGATAGCCCATTAAAATTAAGAAAGTTAATATTGGAATAGAGAAAGCACCTAAGATGGAAAACATTGGAGACAATTGGGATGATGCTACTATCAGCGAGATCACAGAGCTATTACATGAATATCAAGACGTGTTTCCAACCAAGTTCACATACATGAAGTTCATTAAAGGGCCCATGGGTGAAATGAAGATCCCTCTGAGACTAGATGCAAGACACATCAAGCAAATACCTTATAGACTGAATCCAAAATATAAGCAGAAAGTTAGGATTGAATTGGATAGAATGTTGGAAGAAGGAATCATAGAACCAGATGAAGAATCTGAATAGATCATCCCTATGGTGGACCAAGATAAGAAGTCAGGAGAAATCAAAATTTGTGTAGATTTAAGGAAACTGAATGATGCATTCCTACATGACCCCTTTCTGACACCCTTTACTGATGAAGTTCTAGATAATGTAGGAGGACGGGAGGTCTATTCATTCACAGATGGATTTTCAAGCTATCACCATATCAGAATTGCTAAGGAAGATCGACATAAGACTACATTTGAAACATAATGGGGGTCTTTTTAGTACAATGTGATGCATTTTGGATTGAAGAATGCACCAGCCATCTTTTCCAGGGTGGTGGTCGAAGCATTTAAGGAATTTTTACACAAGTTCTTGGAAGCATACTTTGATTATTGGACTATATTTAGCCTACTGAAAGACCATATTGAATGTTTGAGATTGATGTTAGATAAGTGCAAGCAATGTCAAATTTCCATGAATTTGAAAAAAAATATTTTATTTTCACCCTTTGGAGTGTTGCTAGGGCACATTGTGTGTAAGAAGGGGTTGCTGGTAGATCCTTCCAACATTCCATCATTGTTGATCTACCTCTCCCTACTTCGGATAGACAGTTCCGCACTGCATTAGGGTATACTGGATACTATAAAAATTTTATTAAGGGATATGAACAGATAACAACACCTATGGAGAAGCTATTAAAGAAAGATATTAAGTTCTAATGGACAAAAGAATGTCAGCAGAGCTTCGACACACTAAACTAGAAAATTGTCACTGCGCCAATCTTGGTTTTTCTAGACGGGAGTAATGAGTTCAATGTTCATGTCAATGCTTTTTCAATTGCATTAAGAGCAGTTTTAGCACAGCCAAGTGCAGGAGACATTGACCACCCCATATCCTTTGCAAGAAGGAATATTTCTACAGCTGAAAGGAACTATACTACGACTGAAAGAGAAGGCTTGGCTATGGTATATGTGCTACAGAAATTTAGACACCATTTTCTGGGAGGACATTTTAAGATGTTCACTGACCATTTTTCATTGAAGTACTTAGTCAACAAGCCATTTTTGGGGGGAAGAATATGCATATGGCTACTACTATTCCAGGAATATGACTTTGAAAATATGGTTAAGCCAGGAAGAATGAATAAAGGACCTGAACACTTATCTAGGTTGGAACATGGAGAGTAACCTACTAGTCTAGAGGATACACTTCCATATGCACAGTTGTTGGCCATCAGAAAAGTAAATGATTAATTCACCAACATAGTTATGTTCCTATCCATAGGAATGGCACCTCGCGAGTACACAGTCATTCAGAAGAAAGAGTTGGTAGTCCACGCTGCAGACTTTCAACTTATATCTGGACAGTTGTATAAGATGGGACCAGATGAGATGTTGAGGAGATGCATTATGGAGGCAGAAAGACCATTGATTCTTGTAGAATCACATGAAGGCATCGCAGGAGGACATTATGCAGGGAAAGCAACAACGCGTAAGGTTCTTAGAGCAGGCCTCTAGTGGCCTACTTTACACAAGGATTCTAAAGACTACTATAGAGCCTGCAATGTATGTCAAAGAGTAGGGAAGCCTTCTAGAAGGGATGAAATTCCCTTGGCACCACAATTAACATTACAAGTATTTTAGAAATGGGTTATTGACTTTGTGGGACCTATCAACCCACCAGGAAAATGCACAGGAGCCAGGTACATTATCACTGCTACAGAATATTTGACCAGATGGGTAGAAGCAAGAGCAGTTAAGGATTGTATTGCAGCCACAGCTGCACATTTCATCTTTGAGAATATTATAACTAGATTTGGATTCCTGAGGATCCTCATGAGTGATCAAGGCACACACTTCATCAACAAAAATATTGAAGCCTTGACTCAGGAATTCGAAGTTCACCATCATAAGAGCACCCCATACCACCCACAAGCGAATGGTACAGTCGAAGATTTCAATAAGATATTGGAGAAAATGCTAACTAATATTTTTAGTGTTAACAAAGATGATTGGGATTTAATAATTCTAGCAGTACTATGGTCCTACAAAACTACTTGCAAGAAGTTAACAACACAGACTCCCTTTAAGTTGGTATATGGCTTGGAAGCAGTGGTACCTATGGAATACTTGGTTCCTAATTTAAGAATTGCAACATTTACAGGTATGGATGACACTGGCGATGTTCAAGACATTCTTGCACAATTACTAGAACTGGAGGAAGACAGGTTCATTGTAGGATTTCATCAGCAAGTACAGAAAGAAAGGGAGAAGGATTATCATGACAGACATATCAAAAACAAAGCATTTAAGCAAGGAGATTTGGTACTATTATATGACAACAAGTTCATGAAGCATCCAGGGAAGTTCAGGACACATTGGCTAGGTCCATTTGAAGTTTACTATGTTATAGAAGGAGGAGTTGTGTAGTTAAAGACCCTTAACGGAGAATGGAAAGAAGGTTTGGTAAATGGGAGCCAGTTTAAATTTTATTACGACAACCAGTTGCCTCGCAACTCTCAGTAAAATATAGGAAGAAGGGTCTAGGTACCAGGTGCATTTGAAACTGGGTACCAGACACAAAAAAGAGAGTATACACAAACATGGGAAGGGATAGATCAGAAAGCATAGGCTACTATGCGCAGTATGCAGTCAAAGTATTACAAAAGGTTCAATCTTGTAGTGACTCAAGACGAGTCACATGAGACTGTTGGGGGCATGTTGGCCCTTGGTTATGTAAGGAAGCGAAGATTAAGAAAGAAAGGTGAAGTGCGAAGTACATGGAAGGCACATAAACAAAGGAGAGGTCAAAGTGGGTAAAGAAGCAGAAAATAAGGAGTGTAGTAAAGGGAAATATATTCGTTGGAAGAGAAGATCAAGGAAGATAAGGAATCGGAGAAGATGGAGTGTGGGAAACTCAGCAAGCGGGAAAATACACCAACAGATTCTTTGGAGCACCTCATGGAAAAGAAGTAAAGACAGGCTGGCGAAGCCCTGAAAACACGGGTCAAGTGGACCTAGGGTTTAGGAACCTAGGGTTTTGGATCTAGGGTTTTGAAACCTAGACTTTTTCCATGTAATGTATAAATAAAGGTCTAGAAGACCTTGGAGGGTTCGTTCTAGTTCTAGTGTTCGTTCATACTATGATTGTTGTTGTTCATTGTTGATTGATATTGTTGAGAGAAATATTGAGTCTGTATTCAAGATCTTCAGCTGGGTGTGAAGAACAACCATGCAGATGGGTGCGCAAGGAGGGAAGAGAAAAAGAGAAAGAGAGAGAGATTTGCAAGCTAAGTGCGCAGATAGAACTATATGTTTTCATCTCATAATATCAAGAAACACAGTTATGTGGACGTAGCCCTAGGGAGAGGGTGAACCACCTATACCTTGTTGTTCTATGTGATTGATGTTGTGTTATTTGTCATTTGATATTTTGTTATTACATTATTGTGTTAGACCTTAGATATAACTTGCGAAGTAAGCTTAAGCGTGGTAAAGAATATCTATATTTTTTTGCGTTGTATTTGGAATCACTTTGCATTTCCTCTGGTTGTAGACACATGTGTCCTGCAACCCCCTATTTCTACTTCGAGTGAGATTGCATCTGCTTCACAGGTGTTTCCTAAAGGGCCAGTAGTTAGGGTTTGTTGGTACGTTTTAAGAGTTTAACCCTAGGTCTGCCCCTGTGCCAACATGAGGTGTTAACTCATGGAAATCAACAATTATATTATCATGTGCATGACAATTTGTTATATCATCTTAGAAAAATTTGTATGCCTAGGGATGAAAGAGTAAATTTTATTAGAGAAGCTCATACATCTCTCATTTATGGTTATTCTAGGGTTGGTAATACAATAGCACAGTTGTATAGGTATTTTTATTGGCCTCGAATGAATGAGTCGCTTTCTAAAGTATATTAAAGGGTGTGTTATGTGTGCCACAAGCAAGCCTAGAAACAAAAAGTTGGGATTATATACACCACTTCCATTACCTTCTCAGCCATGGGAAATTATATCCATGGATTTTGTAGGAGGTTTGTCGATGATGATTATCTATATGTCATGGTGGATAGATTCAATAATATGTGTATTTTAATGCCATGCAAGAAATGTTAAGCCCTAATGTTGGCTCATTACCCCTTAATTGGGGCATATTATATTAGTAATGTTATTTTATTTATGT